>CAJHUC010003041.1:0-112370 GCA_905146915.1 Ostreobium quekettii | reverse complement strand
CGGATGCGCCAGCCGGGAACGCGCGCAGCAGGTCTTCCTGCCCGTGTGTTTGAAACTGACTCCGGACTCCCTTCGCGCCACAGCTGCTGGCGTGTGCGGAGGCTGGAGGGGCGTTCTGCCAATTGGGATGCGCGCCGTGGGTGTGCCGCAGAGGCGCTTGGCGCTGTCGCACTCCTTGCGAAGCTTGGGATCGAGTCCGGTAGGCGACCGGCACGCCAGCGCTTGAGAACGTTGTGCTGGAGCAGGAGCGACTTTTTTGGTCGGTCTCGTGTTGCGACCGTCGGCTTGTGGGGATGAGAGCAGCCTTAGCTTATTGAGAGAGTGTCCCTTGTTTGGTCGAGATAGTGGGCGGGCATGAAGTGGTGTTGCAGGGGAAGGGGGGTTGGGGGGCAAGGCGGCTCACCAGTTGTTCTGGCTTGCTGTTTTGCTGGCGGCAGTGTTTAGAGTGCAGTCGCTATAGATCGAATTTCGGTGATGGAGGAACATTCACATCAGTTTGCATTCAGGGGGACATGTGCAAAATTTTGAAATGTCTGGATGGACTCTGGCTTTTGCGCACTGAGCTTGGTGTCGTGCGCAGTGTGTTAGGTGGCAGCGCACAAGGTGCTTGAGGCCCCTGATTTTGCGCTGCTAAAATTCTGTGCCTGGCACCTCCTGACTGATAACTTGCAATCGCTGTGAAATGAGGCTTAGCATCAAGGAATGCAGACCAGGAGACCCAAATGGATGCATGTCGCAGTATGGAAAGCGTGTTGGCAGAGGAGGAAAAGTTGGACTTATACATGAATATCGGGTTCTATGCTGCTGGGATATGTTCCATGCATGGCGCATGCTTGCCACATCGACTGACGACTCGTTGCGTGCCCCAGGGCAAGCTTGGTCCTACGCAATGCGTCAGCGATGGCCCCATACCATGGTGCAACATGGCAGCGCCCTCACCCACTGCGTGGCCGCCTATCGGTTTGAAGATGCCAGTGGGATCCATTTCACAAACACCATCCAGTTCGGTGAACGAGTCCCTATGAGAGTACCAATAATCGCCTGCAAGCTGCAATAGCCCTGCTTTTTGTCTTTCGAACACCAGTGTTGAAAAACGATCTCAGCGTAACCAGGGGCCCTTCTTGTCGTTGATGAGTCCCTGATGCTAATCTATTGACAGGTTGTTCATCACGTGAGGTTCGTGCAGAAGTACCCTATGGTTTGTAACGGGGCACGCTAGCGGAAGACTCGCTTGGGCATTCAAGAGACACAAGGGTGTTGAGAAGCGGGAGGTTCATGGCTCCCATGGCAGGATGTCCCCCCTGCAGTGTTCCAGCAAGGACGCCCACAACCTGTCTGTGAGTGCCGTGAGTCAGTGTTGTTTTCGAGTTGGTACGCAGGCTGTAGAGGGATATGGTGTAAGACACAATTATTGTATGACATATTATCATATTGTATGACATATTATCATATTAAATGACATAGATCTTATCCAAGCTGAAGCAATGTGTTTAGCTCCTGCAGCCTCACATAGTTAACACTACAACGGGAACAGGAAACTAGTGCAATGGGACCTCGTCACTGTCTCAAAGATCCCCCATCAAAACTGTGCAGCCAAATTCGCTGAATTTCGATGTTAAAGTCTGCTGTCCATTGGGTGATCACAGGTAGCAAATCATTCAGAAGAAGCTCCAGTAAAATGTGATGTGATCAACATTAAGCCAATACAATGCAAACTCCCCTTGTTCTCATGACAAAAAACGACGCACAAAGCACCAACAACACATTCTCACGGGTTTGTCAAGTCCATTGCTCCCCACCAGAAGGCAACCACCTCCAGCATGGGAAAGCTTGAAGGCAATGATGCCATCATCCAACCAACAAGACCGACAGGAGTCGTCACTCGACTTATTCACAGAGCCATTTGTCATAAACCCTGGGCCACAACCTGCACTACCCAACCACTTCTGTCCCTCAATATGGCAACACAACAAAGTCGTCAGACCTTTTGTTCACTGTGCACTGGGAGGCCCTGCTTGAGCTCCCTGGGACGATTCGGCTGCCTCAATTCCATTTGCCCTTCCACCTTGCTCATCATCCCTTATTGAAGCTTCTGCCTCATCTTCAACAGGCACCACAAGTGCTGTCGGTACTGCCTGATCGTCTGAGTCCACCTCAACCCTGGCCTGGTTGCTTGTGGGAGATGCTGTTTGCTCTGGCGGAGCATGAGAATCTGCTTCGGTTGCAGCAGAGTCAGCAGGCTCCGATGTGACATGATAGTCTGTGGAAGGTGCTGGGGAAGCAGCAGGCTCTGACGCGGTCTGCTGGCTACCTGTAGGCTGAGCAGGTGCGGGATGGGACTGATCACCAGCAGGCTGTGTGCCAGGCGTTGCAGACTGATACCCAGCTGCCTGGGGGGCCATGGGTGGAGGCGGTTGAACGGCTTTGGGCCCCTGGGTCCCCATCTGCGCCTGCATTGTCAGGTCGCTCATCTTCATCATGACTTTCATCACCTCTGAGTCGTTCATGTATTTGGACATGTTCTCGGGGTTGCTGTTCATATCCATCACTGCCTCCATGACATTCGGCTTCTGCAGCAGGGACATCAGCTCTGGCTCCCCCATCAGCTTCTGCATAAGCACGTCAGGGCTCACGTTCATACCCTCTAGCTGTGCCTTCAGCTGGGGGTCATTGATTGATCCCTGATACTCCTTCATCTTAGACAACATTTCTGGTGTGAACATGGTCTTCATCTGCTCCTTCACGACGGGGTTGGCCAGGATGGCGTCCAGCATATCCGGGTCGCGCATCTGCTCCGGCAGGAACGGCGCCAGGGATTCTCGCATCTGGGGGTCCTTCAACATATTGAACAGCCACTCAACATTTTCATCTTGTTCAGAACTTCTGTCCACGTGTGTGGTTGCCTGCTGACGCCCCACATCTGAGAAAAAGCCCCTGGACGTCGTGGATGGCTGCACAGCTTGGTCCGCAGCCAGTGTGTCTGAAGGCGCCACACCGGCAGTTGGAGCCCCTGCTGCTGTTGCTCCAGGCATTGTTGCCCCAGGACCTGCAGGGTCAAAACTGGACTGTGGCGCTGTGCCAGCTGCAGGTTGAGCGGGTGGCGTGTACTCTTGTTGCATTCCTGTCTGCCCTCCTGCCCCCGACATGGATGGCGGTGGAGCTGCCTGGGTGCCAACAGGAGTTACTGGAGTTGCAGTAGTGTCCACCGGAGGGGGGCCCATCCCAGGGAACCCGGCTCCAGGGCTGAAAAAGGGATTGGGCTGCCCGGCCGCTGGCCCCTCCGG
The DNA here is from genome assembly GCA_905146915.1 of Ostreobium quekettii. Lineage (NCBI taxonomy): Eukaryota > Viridiplantae > Chlorophyta > Ulvophyceae > Bryopsidales > Ostreobiaceae > Ostreobium > Ostreobium quekettii. The sequence continues at coordinate 109,086 of CAJHUC010003041.1, read as the reverse complement.
TGGCTGGTTGCCCATCGACTTGGACATCTGCTTGAACATCATTTCCGACATGGCCTGCTGCGGACTCCGCAAGAAGTTCGCAACCTTGTTGAAGAAGCTTGCCAGGAGGACACCCACCAGGATCCAGACCCAGGGCGGCAGCCCAGAGGGCGTCTCCACGACTGGTGGAGGCGCAACTGGGTACTGCGGCGGGCCGGCTGGTACACCTTGGTATGTACCAAAGTTACCCCCATATTCAGAGCTTTGGGCATCGGCTGGGGGACCACTGCCCGAGGCTGCCTTGGATCGGAAAACAGATCGCTGTGGCTTGGACTGAGTTGGTCTCCGCTGAAGCCACAGGGCGCCGACGCCGACAGGATGGTATGGCAAACAGGTAGGCTTCATGGTGGCATCTGGGAATGGATGGTGGGCAGATTTCAGGCCCAGACACTGGACTGTTGGCAGCCACTGGCCGGATTGCATCTCAAGGTTTGGCTGCTGCTGAATCCAGCCAAGGGGTGTTTAGAAGATCGTTTGGACAAGCAGGCTGCAGGAACACCAGAACGGCTTAGAATGAAAAAGAGAAGAAGCCACGGGTCTAGTCGAAAGGCCAGCCTGCGATGATGGAACAGTCACAGTGCCACAATAGTCATGGTTTGGAGGGATTGGCAATTGTATTACCTGCTTTCAGAGTTTTGAAAACTCAAATCGCAGCAATCAAGGTGCTTCCATCAAGCTGTGCCTGCTTTAATTCGCAGGGTTTCATGTTACTCCAGTCTGGTGGCATGGAGCTGGTTTGCACATTGATGCTGCCCATGGTTGCACCTTCTTTGCTTGCAAGTATTTGCACAGTCAACTGCATCCCCAAGTGGCAATTTTTTTCTAAAAGCTGATGGCTGCACTGCTTCAGCACATGTTCATGGAAACACGACTGTCAAGACCATGCCTTGGGAAGAGCATCTGAACAATCGAGCTGAGTGGAACTATGTGGAGTTATGGACATCTTTCTGCCCGTGCCACCTCCATAATTGTAAACGTGTCCAGCTCAAAATTCCTGCTGAAGAGGGGGATGATTGTTTCAGGGTATGCTTTCTCTCTGTGGAAATTATCTTTGCTTCTTTGCCTGCACGAGAAAGGCAGGAGTGCCAGCATGCATGCTTGCTTGTGCATCATGCCTAATGGGAGATTTTTCCTTGTCTTGTCTTTTTGGTGATATTGCAGCCTTTGTTAGCATTCTCTTCTAAGGACCCACTGAGTACTAACAAGACCGGGAATGTTATTCCATGCCCGTTGAATGGGCTCCTGGAAAGACGTCAAAGGGCCTTAAGGTACACAACACAGGATTGGGGCCACTTGATATGGTCACTCTTGGGCCGCACTTGTGACTGTGGTCTGAATCCAAGCGCACACTCCATTACAATGGTGAATATTGCTTCTCAGAACAGAAAGGGTGCACGTCATGCATTCGACATGCGCCTGCTGAGCCAAAGATGGCGGTGAAGTCAATGAGTGCAACACGCACAGCGCACACGACACTACTTTCTATTTGAAAAAATGTAAGCCGTTTGCTGCACCTGCGAGATCTTCAGCAGTGTGGTTTGGCTTGTGGTACACTAATGAATAAGGAACCTATGAAACACAGCGGAAAGACGTGCAAAGAGTTCAGAACAAAGACCGCACCAACTGGCTGCCACTTAATACCATGTAGCCCATGGCACGGCTGGCTGGAAGGGCGGACGGCAGGGATCGCCATGGGCTCTCACCGGCCCAATCGCCTGCTCCGCATCCCCTGCCCCGGCGGCCGCTCGCGGCCCACAAACGACGGAAGGGGACCCATCGGCTCAGATTCAGGATGGGAGCCCAGCGCTACCAACTGTCGCGGAGAGTCGCCATGCGGCAGATCCCGATCGCGGACTGGCGCCAGCGAGCTGCTCCACGCCAGCGGCAATCGATGCACGATCTTTCGAGTCAACCACACCCCGTAAATCTCCTCCGGTGCCCCCCCCCTTCCCCCCCCCTCTTTGTCTCGACCACAGAACAAAACCTGCACTTGGGACCGTTGCCCGTCATCGCCAGTTCGGCGCAAGGGCCTTTGCTTTGTCTTGACAAAGCAAAAGCAACAAACGCAACTCAAAAACGGTCCCGGCATGGACTCGACAACCCACCTGCCGAGATCGGCGGTGCTGAATGCACTCCCACTGCAACTCAGCGCCGCCTTCGGCGGGGCCCCGTTGCAACTTCGCACGGCGTCGCGCAGGGTGCCAAGGGCCGTGGACAACAGCCCCCCCACGGGCAAATCCACGACAGACAATGCGCTGCAGACTGCAATGTGCATGCAAATTTACAGTGGATAATGTACCAAATCCTTGGTTGCGAATTGCCACTCGGAGAATATATTACCACGAGTCCCTATTAGTAGTCCTTCTGTCTTTTCCGTGAGGATCCTTCTTCAGCTGAAAAGGCCAACGAGGGTCAGTGGGGAGAATACATTAGTCCTTCTGTCTTTTCTGTGAAGATCCTTCATCTTCCGCTGGCGAAGGCCAACGCCGGTCAGTCGGTTAGTAATTTGGGGTCTATGGTGTCCGAAACAAGAAGGGATCTTGACGGAAAAGAGAGAGCGACTAATTTGGCGCCGGTCAGTGGGTCAGTGGTTTAGGATTTAGGGTGTCGAAACAAGAGTAGACAGTCACAGAAACGACAGAGGGACCAATTTCACGCTTGCAACATACAACAACGTCAGGGTGGACACATCGTACAGAGGGAAGGACACCAGCTTCCGGCAACCTGCATCTGCCTCGGCACGCGCCCCTGGTTGTTGGTATCAAGATGAAGGTTTGCGGTCGCTGGAGGGAGCAACTGGGCTGCCGTTGCTGAATTGGTCCAGTGCACTCAGGCAACAGACACAGGAATGAAGTTCCTTGCATTTCTGACAGCACTCCAACAGCTTGACTTCAGGCTGGCTGACAAGATCACGAATGATGGCATCAAGATACTGATTAGTCGGGTTGTTCTGTGGCGTTGAAATATGCATGAATGCTTGAAAACCATCGATCGCGCGTTTTGCCCTATTTTACCTCACATTGCATCATGTGTAGGTGCATCGTTGTCGGGGTTGTCAGGCACAGGGTTCAGCTCCGTTGACAATCTGAAAGAGCTTAAGGAATGGGATTTGAGGGATTGCAGTAATCTCAAACAATTGTCTGACAACCTGGGATGGCTAGCACAGCTTCAAGTGCTAAATCGTATGGAATCCATATGATGGATGCATACTATGGATGCCCGAATCTCACGTATTTGCCAAACAACTTGGGATCCTTACCACAGCTTCAAGCACTATATATGGGCTGATGCGGAATTTCCACACAATTGCCAGACAGCTTTGGTTGATTGGCTCATCTTCGAGTGCTAGATCGGCAAGAATACAGCAATCCCAGGATGTTGCCATGCAGTGTATGATCATTGGCACAGCTTCAAAGACCAAATCTGCAGGGATGCGCTAAGCTCTTGCAGTTGCCGGACAGCCTCGGGTCATTGGTAAAACTCCAATCTCTGCTTTTCCAGGTGTGTGTGAAACTCACACAGTTGCCAGAGAGCCTGAGAACATTAGCACAGTTAAGTGTTAGGTCTGGGAGAATCGGGAATCTCACCGTGTTCTCAAACATGATGGGATCACTGGTAGAGCTTGAGTGCCTATTTTTTGGGGGGTGCACAAATCTCTTGCGACTGCCAGATAGCCTAGGGCCATTGCTATAACTTCAGAATCTGCATTTGCATTGATGTGCAAAACTCACACAGGTGCGGGACAACCTGGGGTCATTGACGCAGCTGCAAGTGCTGAGTCTGGGGCAATGCAGGGATCTCACACAGCTGCAAAGCTCGGGATCTTTGCCAAAGCTTTAGGGTGTAAACCTGCACAGCTTCGGAGACTGTATTTGCCGAAATGCACGAATGCCACAGAGTTTGGGGTCGCTAGTAGAACTCTCTACATTACGTTTGCATCATGCGTGAAAGTCATGCAGTTGCCGGACAGTCTGGGCTCGCTGACGCAGCTTCGGGGCTGCCCAAATCTCAAACAGTTGCCAGATGGCATAAGTCTGTTGGTACAACTCCAATTCCTAAATCTGAGCAGCTGCGTAAATCTCACGCAGCTGCTGGACAGCTTGGGGGCGTTGGCACAACTTGCTGAAGTGTGTTTGAGCTGACGCCCAAATTTAGCACATTTGCCAACCAGCCTGACGCAACAAAAGAATTGCATGTGCACGACTTTATAGTCTATATTTGAATAGAAAAATTGACCTTACACAGCTGGAGACACTCTGACGATGCTTCATGATTGTGTAGCACAATTGCTGAATGACTCAGGATTTTTGGCACAATATTTTTGTAACATCTTCAGTGAATGTGCGATTCCCGTACATTTATGACGTGTGCCGGTTGGCGCTTTTTGCTGTGTTCAGATGCATGTGCACATTCTGAGCATATTGCAGGAATTTGCCAGCGCCAGAACCAGCATCACAGATTAGGTCTAGTGGTTGTGGAAGTCTTGCGCACTTGTTGGGTTGCTTGGCTGTTGCAATGCGCTTTTCTGCATTTGCTGTTTTGCTCATAATATTTCCGTTTCGTGATTGTTGCAACAACCCAGTCATTTGGCGGGCTGACTATGGGGATCGCATCAGTATGCCTTCACCCCTTCCCTAAACTGGGTGAACGAGCAACACAACAATCTATGATAGTTTTGAACCCCAGAACTCAAATCAAACAACGGTCTGGCAGCGCCATGGCGTCGACGGGAGAACATGAAATTTGGAAGCAAAAGCACAAGAGCATACAAGTTGCAGCATCGCAGCGCAGATTAAACTCTAGAATTCAAATGCCCCCTATTTTCAAAAACCACAGGGTGCCTTACATTATCACTTAACCTGTCAACATGAACCCCTGCCCGCCTCCTGCCACCCGACAGTGCAAATACCGCCAAACAATTGTGTCAAACCCAAGCGGGCATCACACACATCAACAACGCGCACCTTGGTCACACAACACCCGCTATGTCCCCGGTGATGCCATGATTGAGCTGCACAAGCCATTGTCTTGTGTAAATGAAGGCGTTCATATGAACGCTTGGCAAACGTTCATATGAACGCCTTCATTTAATGCATTCAGCAAACCTAATAGCTCAACCGAGCCTCGACATCGATCCATTTTGCTGTCTAGGAATGCACATCTACCGCATTTACTGTTCCGCCCTTAACGCCCGCCGGGGCTGCGTGAACAGCACAGAACACCACTCCTCGTAGTGTCTACAATGGGCTGCCAAATTCCCCTAGCAAGCATTCCTAGGCCTCCTCTCGCTGCCTGACTACTCATGAACCGCCATGATGACATGCAAGACCACACACAATTGGCATGGATTTCAAGCAACGCTTGACCTCACAGCAATGGGATGCCATGCTCACAGGCATCCAGTGCTGCAAATGTGCTGCATAGACTTGATTTGTATGAATTTGGCAAGTCCCTCAAAGAATTCCTTGACAGCATTCTTTGATGCATTGAAAGGATATGGCCCCCCATTTTTATGCAATCTCATCAACGCGCGCTCAAGTACAGCACTACCTGTCAATGCACAATCTCCAAGCTCCATAGCTGCATGCTTTCTATTAAGCAGCCACTAATTTAATTCTGCAAAATCTTCAAAACAAATTTGCGCTTCCTCTTGGCATTGGACTGCTCTAGAGATGCCTTGGAGGATGCTCAGAGTAATCTATGCCTAGTTATAGTCAGGTGCTTTTAGGTCGGTACTAAGTAATCTAAGTTCATTAGGTCGATGTACTGATAGTACATCAACCTAAACAATTTAGATTTCAATTACAGAAATATGGAGGCAAACTTCAGGACCAGACTGGCAATGCATTGTGGACATAATCGATGCATATGCAGACTCTGCATATACACCGATTATGTCCACAATGCATTGCCAATCTGGTCCTAAAGCTTGTGTCCCTGTCCGACATAACTGGCTTGAAGATGCCATAACGCATTGAGCGAGTTGATGTTGTGGCGGCTAGCCCCCAGAGCTCTGGGGAAGAAGTTCCCCAAACAAAAGATTGTAATAATGGTATGCATGCTTTATACCTGAACACTGGCTTAATGTGCCTAAGCTAGTGCTAAATCCTTGCTGATAAGCATCATTTCCAAGGTGAACCTTGGAAGGTTGCCAACAGAAATTAAAAGCTGTGCATTTGCTTGTAAATTGGATGTGAAAAGGTTGTGATTTGAACATTGAATGCGCAAGCATTTTGATTATGATGGCGACTCCAGCCTGGAAGTTGGGCAAGATGTTCATCATCATCATCATCATCATTTATCATTTACACAAAGATGTATCCACCAACTTCCTGGATATGTCCATATTCCTCGATATATTGTGATGGTGTACACGCTGAGATCCTCTGCGCCGTACGATGACATGCAAAGACTTTGTTTGTGCACGAATGGGTGGATGGACTAGGCGTTATGTGCAGAGGTGCATACGTGCATAGATTGGACAGAATCACTGCGCATCCATGGATGACCTGCCGTGAGATTGTAACCTCGCTTTGCCCGCATATACATGTTGCCGTGCACGGCTTCACAACATGTGTGAGGTTCCCAACGAACAGGGTTGGGGACGGTGCTAGACATTCATCATCATCAACATCATTTTTTACAGAGCAAGGCAATGAGGTAGCCGTCAGCTTCCTATTTTGCCCAAGCGAAGCAGTGCCTACGATCATCTCATTGAAATCTGATGTAAACACAAGCAAAGTCTATGAATTCATAAACTGCTCAAGCCAAGAAGCGTTTGTCGGTGGTAATACATCAAAAAAGGTGTCATCGCCAGTTGGCGAACAGGAACCGAAGCAAAAATGGTTTTGCATTGCGAAATCGAAAACACTGGTAGAAAACTGTCTGTTTACGATGCCAGCTGCGATGCCATTTTGACACAAATTGATGCCGTCACAGTGATTGCGATGGCATAAAAGGGGCTGTGACGGTATCGATTTGTGTCAAAATCGCATCGCAGCTGGCATCGCAAACAGACTGTTTTCTGCTGGTGACTGGCATTAGAGTGGCTTCGACGGATGTTATCATAGGCGTGGCAGCTGGACATTCTCTGAGCGTTGGGAACGTCCCCCTTGGCGCGACTCCAGCATCCCATCAGCCTATCCGGCAGCGGGCCGCCGCGGCTGGCGCCCATTCCTTCGCGGGCAATTGGGGCGCGCATGATGATGAAGATCGACCATGCTGGCGCGGATGGGCGGGTTGCACGTCCGGCACGCCACACCGGCCGCGGCGGCCGCGGAGGCCGTCCCGTGCGCCAGGGGCCCGAGCGGGGGCAGCGCGAGCCAGGCGCTGGGGCATCGGAGGCGGGGGCGGGCGCATGGATCGGCTCGACGGCTCCACGCGGGTGCGGCGGGCGGAGGAGATGGCGCCCCGGGTGGCCGGCGGGCCGCGCGCACTCGGGTCGCGCAATTTTTGGATTGTTCGATCCGCGCGGGGCGTCCCGGCGCCCGGGGAATGCGCGCGGGGCGTTTGACCGGGGGATGCGCGACGAAGAAATTGGCTTGGGGGAGGTGGCGATGGTCCTTGCGGTTGGGGGCGGTTCGCGGCGCCGACCACGCCAGCGCGGTCTTGGGATTCGTTGCCCTGGATGAGTTGACGTGCAATCGTGCGGTCTGCGCGGGGCGCGCCTATCGTATGGCGTGCTCGGCGTTGACGGAACCAGTTTACTACCCGCGCCTGCGTTTCTCCCCGCTTTGGCCCTTGTCTGGATCCGCCCTCCCCATCGATTCTGGGCCCTGGATTGCCGCCAGCTGTGAATTGACGCCTGAGTTCGATTCGTTTTTGCCCAGGAGGCAGCGAGCGGCGACGATTCGGGGCGCAATCGGAGCGCCAGCGGGGGGCCGCTGGCCGCCTTGGGGGACCGCCGCCAGTGCGGCGACTATGTACTGGACGCCAGCGTGGAGGATGGCGAGGAGGGGCGGGCGGTGTACAAGGCGATGCACAGGCTGCGCGGCCACATGGTGCTCCTGGAGATGATCTCGAGCATGCCGTCGCTGTCACATAACCTGCGCACGGCCCACGAGACTCTGGCGCCGATCGTGCAAAGCCTGAGGAGGATGCGTCACCAGAACGTGCGCAACATCCTGGACTGGTTCTGGGCCGGGGATCGGATAGTGGCCTGCTACGAGTGGGAGGGGGGTGCCTGGCTGGACGAGGTGGTGAGGGTGTACGGCCCGCTGGACGAGCGGCTCGCGCGGAAGTTCATCTCCCAGGTGGCGCAGGGCCTCAAGTGCCTGCACACGCTGGGGCACTACGTCAGCGTGGGCAGGTTCAATGTCACCGTGGCGTCCGGCCAGGCCAAGATCGCGGTCTCAGCCCTTGACCTGCTGCCCAGGGAGGGCGGCAGGGCCGTGAGCGAGGCCAGCCTGCGCCACCTGGCGCTGGGGCTGCTCAGGGGACAGAAGTCGTCAGATGCTGCAGAACTTTGCAAGTTGTGTGAGGACGGGGCGGGACTGGAGGAGATCTGCGCGTTCCTGAACCGGGGGCGCTGGGGGTGCAAGAGGGGGGGCTGGGCGCGGGTGTCAGGCCTGGAGCAGATGTTCAAGAAGCCCAGGCTGGCGGTTGGCAGTGAGCCACTGAGTCAGGCAGAGAGCCTAGGGGTGTCGGTTGCCCCCATCAGGCAGACTGGCTTGCATGGCTCGGAGCACCATGTGCAGGCATGCCTCGTTGGGCATGCTGATGATGCAAGCGCATCTTCGAAGCCATCGACGCCCCCTGCCCAGCCTGCACCGGCGCTGCCACGGAACGTGTCGGATGAGGAGCACAGGATGGGGCCCGGCGAGACATGTGGAGCATGTGAGGTAAACCAGATGCTTGCGTGGGCTCAGTTGCAGGCCCCTTGTTGGGCAAGGCTCTTCTCCTGTTAAGTTCCAGGGGATTGGAAAAAGGACAGCCCAATGCTGCTGAGAAACTTTGGAAGAAATCTCAAGCACAGTGATGGGCAACGGAGTATGCTCAATCAGAATCGCACAGTGGCATTTGTGGATACAGTGGATATTGCTCTCTGGCACCTGCAGGTGGGATGGGATAGTCCATCTGGTGACATCTGTCAAACAGTTGCGAAGCACTGGCCCTGCATACCCACAGTCCGCATTTGATTGTTGAATAACAGAATCTAAGCAACAGGCAAGTGTAGGAGATGCCGAATCTCACAGCCAGATCCATGTGTACTTGATCAGGATCTGGATGAAGAGCAACTGCACTCAAATCTCTATAAGGCAATGGCTCTCCCTGTGTTGACACAGAAAGGATTGAAGCCTACTGGACCAGCACTGTGACTGCCAGCAGTCCCTCTTCCCTAGGAGCATACTGTTTGTTTCCAACAACTGCCTGAACTGGAATGAACTGAACCAGTGCTCATCACCTTCTGCTTGGGGCATTGTAAATTCAAGCTCTATCAACACATGGCACGGAAGTGCACCTAACCGAACAGTTTAGAACGCCTAACTGAACAGGTGATAGAATGCTGATCTGCCCCCTAAACGCTTGTCAGTCAACATTTCCAACAACTGTGATGTTCACTATGCTCCAGGATTTATCAAGAGGTGGCTCAGCACACACAAATTCTATAGCGCAGGCATTAGACAGGTTCTCAGAGGATCCCAGGCAGGCGTCTCGCCAAAACGATTGTTTGAGAGGGGAGCCTGAACTTTGCAGTGAAGCAACACCAGGTGTAAATGCAGTAACGGGGAAGGAGGTGGAGGTACAATTAGAAGCAGAAGAAATGTCGGACGTTATGGGCACTGTGAACCATGCCCATCATGAGCCTCCCTACACCTCCATGGTGATCGACCTCTGCTCTTTGGACTCCGACAGTGGCACTGATGGCGATGGGAGGGAGGACTGCTTGGGTGCTGTGGGCTGTGCGCCTGCCTGTTCTGCGGATCAGCAATGCACCTCAGTGGCTGTGACACCTGGCAGCACAGCAGCACCTATCCCCTGTGCACCAGTGCGGTCTGGGACGCTGGTGAAGGGGAAGGCAAAGTGCTTCGAGGTGTGGGACAGATGCTCATCGGTTGCATTCCCCAAAGCACAACAAGTCACTGTCTTTTGTTGGACATTGTTGGGTATGCTGCCAGCTGTTTTGTTGTTTCGTTCTTGAAACGTCCTTGTTTTAGGGTAGCAGATGCATGTGTGACGTGTGCGTGCTTTGGAAAACTATGACATGGCTGCTTTTTCCCTGCACCTCTTTGGAAGCTGCGTTCTCTGTTTGCCAGTGCCAGACCACCTGCTTGGGAGTGATATCTGCATTTTCTGATGTCAGGAAAATGTGGCATACATTCTTGCCAGGGGCATTTGTCAGGACATGGCAGTGCACAGTGCTTGAATCTTCTAATGCCAGGCGCTTTTCGTAATTGCAAATGGCTTTCTGCAAGGAGGCAGCATGCATGTTTCCTCCCAACTGGACCATTTGGCGTTTGTTGCATTGCATGATTCCTTCACATCTATCAAGAAGGTGCCACTTTCAACGTTATTGGCAGGTACCGCTGCAAACACAACACACCTCACTTGCACCTGGAAGCAGGCTTTCTTTATATGGACGCACCCCACAGACAACATCCTTGCATTGACTGTCAACCAACAGTTCCTTTGCTGATGTTTCCTCTTATATTTTTGATACCAGAGTGCTGAATCGAATTCAAGACATCTGGTCATACCCCTGGCATCTGAAGAGGTAAATATCTTGAGCCACGTTCAGCAGGAATGTGCTAGGCTACACGACTTTCCAACAAGGGTTGTCCAGAAGATAAGGGTACAAGGCACTGAACTGGAAGACGTCCAACAAGCCGTGGCTTAGCCAAATCGCTCTATGTGTGATTGCTGTTTTATTTTTTGCACAATGAGCATCACCACCAGAAAGTGCTGTGTCTCTGCCTTGTGTCCCTGTGCATCCAATTGAAACAATGAAACCATCACCGACGATGTGCATGTGTTCTTGTCCCCGTACACCTAGGAAGATGGTGCAGGTTGCGCCTGCAGACAAGGTTTCAGTGGCTACGAGCTCACGACCTGTGGCCGCCCAAAGCGGAAGGCCAGTCAGGTGGGAAGTGACTTTCTCATCGCAATGCAACTGGACGAAAAACTGAACAGGGAGAAAAAAGGTGGGAACTCCAGCCACCGCAGGCACAGGCAACCCGGTGCTGAGGCCCAGTGCATCTATGAGCTCACCAGTGAGCAGAGGATGCTGATGCAGCAAGGGGCGATCAGGTGAGACCATTGCATTGTATTGCAATTTGTTGTATTGTACTCCAGTTTCTGTTTTGTTGACTGTGTTACCTTGTTTCTATTCTACTGTTTTCTCTTTTGTTCTGGGATGTGCTGCAATACTTTGCAGCTTCATAATGTATTTTATTTGTGGTGTTTTGCATGAGCCTTACATCACATTCGTGTCCTCAAGTGCATCTTCTGTCATAAGAATCAACATGCAGACCTTTTGATACACGACAGACACTGAGGCTGTACAGTGGCTCAGGGCAGCAATGGTCACATATTGATTGATGCAGAAATTTCCAAGTTGAGAAATGCAAATCGGGTCAGCAGTGGTTTGCTGGAATCAACATATGAGAGTGTTTCTTTTGGCACTAGAAAGTATTGAGCTCCAGTCCCTGACTATAGAAGCTACCAGCAATGAACATTTGCTCAAGTCAGATGCGTTTCAACATTGTGAGCCACTCTGCAATCTTAGCACCCTTCTGGTAGAGTGGCGAATGGAAGATAAATGCAGACACTGAACGTTGCAGTGCAGCTGCGGGGCCACTTTGCAATTTTTGAGCACCTTTCCTTGCAGCTTTGTCCTGGGGAACATGCCTTTCAGCACTGGTTGCAGGACGTATGGAGACTGAGTTGGTCAAATGGCAGTGCAGGCTTGAAAGGAATGTTTACATACAGCCAGACACGGCTGAGGCAGGGCTGGACTTTGAATACTCAGCGTTGCTCGTGGCCAGCCCTAAGGCAACGCAGAATGGCATCAAGAGAGGTTCATGCAGGAGCGTGCTGCGGGAAGGCTGTTCATATGAAGTGTGGGCGGGCATGCTCCCTGGGAAGGGCAAGGGCTGGGGCGTCATTGCCATGGAGCCCATTCCTCGTGGGCATTGCATCTTTGAATATGCAGGTATGCTCAATTTGATATGCATTTGTCTTGTTGCATTGCCCCATGCTGACTTAGGGCCCCTCGGTGTGCAGGTCAGTGCTTGTGCATTTCCTTGCAACTGTGCTTTTCTCCTCTTGTGGATTTGCCTGTGTTGAATGTGCCAGCAAGGCAAATGTCCAACAGTTGTCGTTTGGTTGCGGTATGTTTATATGCCCGGCAATGATGCTGAAATTGTTTGTCGCAGAGGTGGTGAGACACTTGCTTTTCACCTGTCAGGCATTCTCAGTTTCTCTTCCAAGGCACTGCCACCCCATATGTGGAACATCTTTTGCATGCATTTTGCAAATTGCTGCATTGTGGTGGGTGGGTTTGAGTTGTTGTTGGGGGTGCTCTGGTTTCCAAGCATTGCATCATCATCCGCGTGGTTGTGTCCACATGGTTAGGCAGCTGAAATGCAAGGACTACAAATTTCGTGGACCAAAGTTGTCAGTATGGCCATGACAAGCAATGCCCTTGCACCTCCCATGTGATGATGGGCACAGAACATCCAATAAACCTGTTCTGGTAGCCTGATTTCCCAATCTGCACTTTACAGCAAAAAGGGTCGCGGTCAAGAGGGAATGCAATGGTCCAATCGCCCTGCCGTGCGTCGCCCTAATTTTAGCTGGAGAGGAATGCTTTGGGTGTTCAATGGATGCAATGATCGAAGAAGTTCGATGATGACATGTGTTGTGGGATGAATGACGGCAGTTTCCGGGTATACACATAGGAATGCAACGCTTCGCCTTTTTTTGTGGAGGAAAATTAAAAATTCCTCTGTCCAAGATTATTGTCCTCTACGAACCTGGTGCATTACTTCTCCATCATACCGATATCATATTTCAATGAGATTTCTCGCAAAGTTGTGTTTGCAAGTACACTATCTAAATTTCAAGTCAATCCTTTGAGTACTAAAGATTTGGCAGTTTTTTGTACCAAGGGTCTTGTTACCTAGTAAACCTTGGTTTTGGGGGTCAATATGACTCAAATTTTCCTTTCGCCTAGCGCTCAAAGGGGTCGTGTCTCACATTTTTCTTCTTGAAATTGATAGTTAAGTGTTTTGGAACCCACTTTTTCCGATTTTGAACCATTTGTAATTTCGAGGCCGTCCTTGTAACGGATTATGTCGTTGACATGGCGGACAATTAATCTTGTACGGAGGAAGTAATACTTTTGCGGAGCAACACAAAATAGAAGTAAACAACGCACTGAAGAAAAAGTCAGAGCAAAAGTGCAACGCGAAAATTTTTTGACGCGGAGGGGCTGAATATGGTGTGCTATCCTTGATACAAAGATTGGTGAATTTGACAGCCGGCGTTTGATTCCAGGAGAGCTGCAGACAGAAGAGGAAATGCAGCACTGCGCGAGCGAACGTCACCACACAAAGTACGTCTTCGATGTGGACGCGAGGACGTCTCAAAAGGACTTCCGCAGCCTTTCCTCTTCTGACAGAGGCCAACTGACATGTATTGATGCGCAGAGGAAGGGCAACATCAGCCGCTTCGTCAACCACAGCTGCGACCCTTGGTAAATGAATGCTGCGTTTTGTCGCAGGTTCCGCAATGTACGTGGCAGTAGAACGCCGCTCTCGTCCTGTCTTGTCAGTTTTGCGTCTTTGCTGAGTGGTGCAAGGAGGCAACAAACCCCAACATGGTAGGCTACGCAGTAGGGTAGTTCAATAGTAGATTTAGTGAAACAAGGACAATAAACCTTACCTCCACGTTCAGCCTTGATTGAATGAAGTCAAATTTTTGTTGCGGGGTTAGGGGTGGGGTTGGTGGATGGGGTGGAGATCGTATTTCTCCCCAAATGTTGCTTGCTGAAGTTTTCTGCTGATCGTCGAATGTACTGCTCACTGGACGAACGGAATAGGACACATGGATGAAATGCTCTATCACAGCTTGTGCCCTATACTGCCATCTCACTGCCCTTTTGCCAATGGGCTGCCGAAACGCAGTGTACGAATTTATTCAATTGCGGAATGCAATTCGTCATGTCATGGCCTGAGAACTTTCGATTGAGAAATTTAATCCGTGGAATTGGCAGATGCCAGGTCTCATTCAGACATGGTTGCTGGAGAATTCCGTCAGCAACGTGGGGCACTGTACGGCTCTCGTGCATTTTTTTCCAGTTTCAAGTTTCCTGTCATATCTGTGTGCCTGGCTCCCAGCGTCAGGGTCATGTACTTCAATCCTGCGATCGCTGCCTGATGTACAGGATGAGATTGCGGCTGCAGATGTCGCATGAGGTCACAACTGTCACATATAAGTATTCTCTGGGACGCGTGTACCTGACATCGCGATAGGTCGCGCGATGGCATGAAAAGGGCGTGCTGATGCGGCAGCGCATTCAATTGACGACATGGGGTGGCACCCTGCCTCCCCTTCAGGGGATCCACACAAATAATGCTTGTTGGTGGATAACATCTCTGTGCACGCCTTGTGAAGCCCACCTGCAGCTTAAACCTGTTTGGGGCCTCACTGCTCATTTTGGGCAGAGGTTTCAAGGGTCTCTTGCATATTTTAGCAACATAGCATTCTTCTGGCGCTTTTATATTTTAATCCACAGGGATTTTATTACTCATGCCAGCTCACTGCATTTCATGGGACAATAGGGAGTGGCGATATGGGACCATGAATAATCGATTCCGAACATATTATCTGCTTGGTTTCCACTCCCATCATCGCCTACCAGGTGCACGGGCTGTGATTTGTCATTTTGTGACAAATGTAATCCGTGGATTTTGATGATGATGATCTGTTACCTCTATTTAAGTTGGTGTCCCTTGCGAGATTTTTGAGCTGTTGGAGAACAGCAGAAACACTTTAGAATGATGTATATTGGTGGAATGCGCCCATCATCGCCATGCAGGTGCAAAGGCAGTGTTTGCAACATCTTGGCCAATGTTCTCTGACAGATTGCACACGGGCTTTTGACCTTTGTAGTTGACAACGAACTTGATGGACAATCAGTCCAATTCGGAATCCTGCTGGGCAGTAGTGCAGTTGCTGCTGTGAATGGGTCCCTTGAGACTTGCGGTACATTCACCGTAGGCTGCAACATCATTATGCAAATCAGTCACTGGGTGTTGTATAGACGCCAAAACTAGCGGCCTGATTGTGACCAGCGCCTTTCTTGGCCGTGCCCCCATGGACGCACACAAGCGTAATTACAGAATGTGTAGGACTTGTTTGCGGCTGTGCATGTCGTTTGCGGGGATGTGGGGTCATCACAACAGCAACGTCTGCATCACAAGTTTGTACTAGTCCTTGAACTTGCTGTCCAGTTTTGATTTGTAATGTCCCTGTTTGGTTAATTTGTGCGAATTAAATGTACCACGTATGCAGTGCGTGCAGATGCGAGCATTTCGCTTTGGCGTCTACCAATATTAGTAACCCCGTTTGAATGTGTCCACAAGAGCCACCAGCAGCCAGGAAAACGTGCTGCTGATGCCCCACTTCATCAGTGCGTCCTGCTGGGATGGACAGCCTTTAGAATGCGTTTCTGGACGTGTTGTGCGCTGTTTCTTAAGAGAATGCGCTTGGACTGTTGCAAACTGCTCCTCAACAGCACGGCACCTCGCTGAAGTAGAATTCTTGCCCTACAACAAGAAGGCCTTGGACCATTCCCAACAGTTGCAGCCCACTGTTCAAACAGAGTTGCGGAGTATATTGCATCGGTTTCCCAAGCACACTGTCGGTGGGGGCACGTGCTTGGCAGCGATCGTCGTCTGCTAGGTGCAGGGGCCAGCCCTTTGCCATGTGTTTGGACAAATGGAACGACCGGGATCCGAGCGCGTCTGCGGTTTGAGCCATGCTCGGACGGCATGGAATCCAGCCTTCCAAGCGTTGTCGTTGGTGCCTGTTGTCGCCATCACGGCAGCGCTTTGGGCCGCCAGGCCATGCTCTCAAGCAAGCACCGCTTGCAACCCATTGCCCAACGTCGCTATTTTGGTGCATGGGCGTGTGCCTTGTCACGCGACGAATTCAGTGTCATCGGTGCATTATCAGCGACAATCGCTTCTTGGCGTCAGAGTTAATAGGTTCATCGACTTTGCTTGCGTTTACCATTGGATTTCCACAAACTGGTCACGGACACTGCTTTGCTCGGGCAAAATAGGAATCTGACGGCCGCCTCACCGCCTTGTTCGATAAAAGTGATGGTGATGACGATGACGAATGTAATCAAAGTGAGGGCTAGCGCACCGCGCAGTGCCCCGGTCTCAAGCCCGCCTGTGCCTTTGCCCATGCAGCATGGAGGTGCGCAAGATGACTCGCAGGACGGCGAGGGTGTTCAAGAGCGAGGGCGGCGTCCCGCGCATCCTGTTCCAGAGCCTCTGCGACATCGTCCCGGGGCAGGAGCTGACGGTGGACTACTTCCCTGACTTGAGCAGGGAGCAGCTGGAGAGGTGCGAGCACAAGACGCCCTGCCTGTGCGGCTCGGACAAGTGCAAGGGCTGGGTGGTGACCATGGACCTTGGTGACAGGGGCGCCCGCGATGGGGAGGCCTCTGAAGGGGGCACATCTGATGGCGAGTCGCAATAGGGGCCCCCTGCTGGTGGGTGGAATGGGCAGCGCGCCTTGATTGCGTGATTTGACTGCCAAATAGGATTCAGCACTCGTTTTGCGCCTGCTGGGGGGTTGGATTGTGGAAAGGGCGGGCGTCGGGCCATCATCGGCTGGGCTGGTGCGCCGCCAAGGGGTGCGTGGCGTTTGGTGGGCTCGAGTGCGTGAGACGGGATGAGGGGACGGTAGGTTGATAGGAGAGGACCGAGTTTCACATATATGTGTAGCGAGGATGCGCGTGCGCGCATTCATTTAATTTCTCTGCATTACATGTGGGTACGGAAGGTGAGGAGGCCGCCGTCTGGTATTACTTCGGCCAGCTGTGGCCAAGTTATCACTGCGTATCGCATTGAGCAAACCTCAGATGCAATTTTGCACGGCTCCGTACATTGTGGCATGTATTGAACGCCTGGCTGGTTTGAATCCAAGTCTAGAAGCATTGGAAGCGTCGCTCAAAACCCTCGGCACTGTTGAGGCGGGAATGCCAGCAAAGCGTACTCTGCCAGCGCAATCAGCATTACAAATCCGGCTCTGTTTTGGCCATGGAAGCAGCCATGGCGCTTACAGATATTACAGATATGTTATTCTCCTCGCCTCCTGAGGCACCGAACACGAGTCACGCTGGATGACGACACGACAGGGGTTTAATGGATACTTGCTTGAATGTGGTTTGATGAGTCAGAAGTGGCATTGGCAGTTGTTCACTGCGGCGCACACACCCCACAAAAAAGAACTAGCCCAATCGGGGTCTTTCCCGGCACCGAACTAAGGACATTGGGCCAGAGACGCGAGCATAATTAAATCGTGATTGGCACGAAACCCCCCTGGGACCCGTAGACGTCCAAATTCTGTACAAATACTGCCAACATCCGTACTAGCAAGACCACAAGGAACAAGGCTTGATCTCTTTCAGAGGCTTTGCCTTTACGGAGTAAACACTGACCATTCATGCGCATTACGCGTAAAGATAGTATTTACGTTTTGACGCGTTGTCGAAGGAAGGCAGGATCGAGGGTTGGCGATCCCTGAACGGGAACCATACGCTCGAGTCCACGGCAACGGTTTACAGCCGAGGCCAAGGGACAACAGGCGTTCTGTCCTTTACAATCAGCCCGTTCATCAACGTCCTTAATAATGCAATTCATAATGCTTCATCATCTTTTCATGCATTCAATTGTTAATCGTACTCAATCAGTTCTAGTCACAACAGCGTAAATACGCATAGAAATGCGTGAATTTTGACAACATGCAGACTCAAGGAGTCTGGGGGCGTGGCAGCCAGGCGCGCCGGAGTGGGAAGACAACGACTTTCTGCTTGACGATGTCTTTGGCCTTGCAGAGGCGAGGTGGACGCTGTGTTGCAGATGCTCGAGGGGGCGGAGGACTGATTTTGTGCGAATTTATCAAAAGGTGGGTGTCCCAATGAGCCGCAAACATATCCACAAAAACAGCCCCTTTGCATTGTTACGTTTCTAAGCGTTAAAACGTGAACGTACAACGTAAAAATGTAAGCGAACGTCAACGTAAAGACCAGGCCTGGCTTGAGACGCGCAGGAGGATCACTGCCCCCCTTGTTGCAACCTCAAATGTCACAAACCATGCCCCTGTTCCAACAGTGGCATAATGGTCGGCAGCACATGCACGTAGCCCTGCTGCCCTCCTCACATCATTCACTTGGGCAGGACGCAAATTGCAATGGCGCGTGCGTCTCTCCGCATAAAATACAACCTTGTCAGCCCTTGCCCGACTTCTGCTTGGACATTGATGGGTATGTCTCCATCGATGCCGCCAATCCGACTGCCTCTAAAGTCGGACTTGCCTGGCGCCAGAAACTTTCAGCATTTTATGCGCAGCACCCAGCGATCAGTCAATAGTCAGTTCCCCACTTCCCCCACCCTATGTATTTCGCCCGCCTCACGAACGCAAACTCTGCATCCTGCAAGACAAACGTCCTCTTTTCGTTGTCCATGTTCAATATGATGAACGGGTACAGGATGCCTATCAGCCGCCCCAGCGCGAGTCCACACCGTGTGAGGGGCAGGAATCCAACGAAGCCGCCAATCCCCACAGCGAATCCCATGTTCACGGGATTCAACACTCGGCCCATGACCTGTATGCCCTGGCGGTGGGCAGCTTGCAGTTCGCTCCAGACTTGGTCCATTTCCAGGTCTCTCTGCAGCTGCTGGGCGCTGAGATACATGTTCCCATACGGTGACTCCACGCACTCAACACGCACCTGTGGGGGACAGGAGCAAATGCTGTCAATGAGACAGTGTGCTGCAATCCTTCAAATTGCCTTCGACACTACAAAATGATGGTTGCCCTCGTGCCTTGTAGGCGATGTTGTGGGCGTGTGTGCGACCCAAGAACATTTTATGTCCTGCAATCATCCAATAAAGTCGATGTGGAAGCGATAAGGGCGCAGCAACAGGAGTGCTTTCCGAATTTCACATTCCAAAGTATTTGTACACATTTGACAGTGCGGCAGGCGACACAACATCAGGAGTGCTCACACTGAGGAGCTGCCGCATTCTTTCTTCATCTTTTGTTGTCAATTTTGTTACTATCTGTTATTGTCCTTCATTTTGTTTGGTATGGAATTCTGGCAAATGACATCCATGCAGCTGACAACATAATTTTTGACATCGGCTTTGCAGATGCAAGGGCAGCACTTCACCTTGGACAACAATTTACTCAAATGGGCTGATAGCATCTGGTGGCAATGCAGTCAAGTGGAGTTCTTTTGCAATTTGATTCACAAAATTTCTGGACACTGAAATTAAACACACCTGCGGAGCAAACGAACAAGTCCTACAGAATGAGCCAATATGCCCATGGCTGCATCGCAGGTGCAAGAGGAGTGCTTTGACAAGTTGTGACGACTGCAATCAAAATGTATTCGACTTAACCTGCTGGGCAAATGAACAGATGCTACCCACAACACATCCTAAGGATGCACACAATGCTAACAACAACAACTGCAACACATGCTAACAATGCCTATCGTTCCATCGTGAGTGCAACTGCGGTGCTTTGGGCATCCCTTTGGTTCCCCACTGCATGGCTGCAATCGTTGCATCTCGCTCAAACTCGGAGACATTTGCATTTGATGTACCCTATGCACCCCAAAAGCCCAAGCAAAGTGGCTAGCCAAAAAAAAAAGGCCCAGCAATGTCTCTGCAGCGTCAACACGGAGCCCTGCACACTGCCGTCAATGGCATCGGACACATCCCACCAACTCAGACCAGGAGCACGCCCCTGACCGCATGTTTTCTTGCCTTTTGTGTTGGGAGGGGGTGCCCTTTGCACGACCTGTGTCTTTCCCTCTTTGCAACGACGGCCCTGGACGTGGCCCTTGTACATTCTGATAGGTCATGTATTACGGATGCATATGCGGATAAAGCACTGACGGTGACATGGTCATGTCATCGTAGCACCACAAGTAGGAAATCTCCCTTCCCTCTTTGCAGAAAATCTCACCCACCTGGAGCACGTCCCCCACGAAGAAATCGTCCCTGCCGCGCGCGCGGCCGGGGCTGCCCGACTCAAACACCTGCGACCCGCTCAGCTCGTGCTTGAAGAACCGGCTGAAGCTCTTGAACCCCACATCCACCAGCACTGAATCATGCGTGACCTGCACTACTCTGCCCATGATCACCTGACCCTTCAGACCCCATAAACTGGAATTGTGCAGCCGGAACGCCCTCATCGCCATCGACTCGCCCGGCGGGCTCGGTGGCGGCCTGGGCCGGGGCGGGGGCCCCGTCTTGGCCTTGGCACGGGATCCGCCATGAACAGTGTCCCCGTGGGGATGCCCACCTGCGGGCAGGGCCGCATGCCCGGGAAGATTGATCCCTTCTGATGAAGTCCGCCATGAGTCGACCGCCGGATCGCCAGAAGCCGGCGGTGCAGCGCTTCCGGCGAGGTGGGGCGCTGCGCTGGATGCCATCAGGTGGTTGAGCTCATCGATTCGTTGGGCATCATTATCCGCGCCCTCCCCAGCGGGGGCACTTGGATCTTGATCGTCGGGCGGGCCGGAGTGGGAGCCGGACAGGGGGCGCAGGCCGGCCAGGCACATCGGCCCAAGGGAGAGGATGGGGGCGGGATCGGCGGCGCAGAGGCCGGCCGCCCTCCAGCGGGCCAGCATCCCGGCGCGGGGTCTCGCTGCGGGCGCCCCGGGCGAGGTGGGCCGCAGAGCGGTTCGCGACGTCTCCAACCGGCACGAAACAGAGTGCGGGGCTCGGCGGAGTTCGCTGTGGGCTGAGATGCATACAGCCAGTGGGGAGGGCGAGAAAACGCCTTTTTGTGCTCTTTTTCGGGTGTGGGGGCGCTTTTTTTGGCCATTCTCTTTCACTACCTATCGGCCATTTGGAATAGCTGGCAGTGACAAGCGACAAGTTGTCCAGGGCTCTGCTCACTGAGGCTCCGTCAGGTCGTGGCTTTGCGGTTGCTACCTGGGTGCCCCACACACACGCCAGGAGAGACGCCTCGGCTGCGCACCTCTTCCTATGATATCGTTTCCGGAACAGGACAACCTGTCCAACGCCGGACGGCCGCCTCCCCGTCCACGTCCGGCGGGTTGTTTGGCGGACGGGCGGGAGGTGGGCGGCCTTGTCCCCGCATCCTTCTTCCGAGACTGCGCAGCGCAAAGGTAGCTTCCCGAGCTGCAAATTTTCTGATTCCAGAGTTGACTGATTCGTCGATTGATCCAGGGCTCCGGGTTGCCGACGGACGCGGCTTCCGTGCGGGGGCCCGCGCGGAGGATGGGAGCCAACGAGTTCCGCCAGCGGCTGTACGAGCAGCTGAAGAGCACCGGCGTGGTGAACCAGCTGAAGGTGGGGGCGATCGGCATGCGCAGGGTTGGGCCCTGGTGGTGTGGGAGGGAAGGCGGGAACCGTTGATTGCCTGCGCGACGGGTGGCGCGCACTGTCGGGCCTGGATGGTGTGGGCTGCGCTGCGAATTGGATGGAGCAGATTTGTCTGCATGTTCAGCTGGAAACGCACGGTGGGGGCCCTGGACTAGAGAGTCGTGAAAAAGAGCAGGAATCGAGACCCCAAGATGGCCCCCCAATTTGGATCGCACGGTGGAGATACAGATGGGTTTCGCCCTTTGGATCTGGCCGCGCCTGGAACTGGGAGCATGGTTTTAGTGCCCGAGGTTGTAGCCTTTTCGCCAGCGAAAGGACCGTCCGGCGCTGCTTGTGGCAGGTGGTCGGCGGTCGTGCGAGGCCTGCCCTGGCGCCACGCACCGTACTGCAACACTTAACAACTTGGCCTTTTAGCACCCAGACGCCACGTTTCCTGGTGCAGTGCATGAGACAAACAAAGATTGCATTCTGTGTTCAAATCATGCTTTTCCACTGCACACCATATTCAATGTACAGTACTTTCACACCAAACAACAGTGTTCAGAGCAGTCAACATTCAAGCACGAGTCCAGTACATGTGGTGCTCTGGTGGGCTGTTGTGCCGAACGCGCAGAATCCTTGCAAGCGCTGCCTGCATCGAAGGTGCTAATCTGGGAGCCACTTGGCACGCTGACCCCCTTTTGTCCCTCTGCGCAGACTCAGCTGCGGTCACAGCTCCTGGTGCACCTCCAGAAGCAAAAAGCTGGGGGCATCTCACGCAACGGCGGGAAAACACAGACGACCTTGAAGGAGAGGGCACTGAACTGCATTGTTGCAGAGTACCTTTGGTCTGCCCAGTGCCACTACACACTGTCTGTGTTTCAGCCAGAGAGCGGGGCTGGGGAGCAGGGACTGTCATTTTCGTGGCCGGAGCTGCTGCAGATTTTTGGCGTTCCTGAAGGCAGCGCCGTCTGGAGGGTGGTGATGGGAGCGTTTAAGGTCAAGCAGCATGGTGCGAAGATCAGCTTTTCACCAAGGCACAAATATATGCCATGCAATGGGCAGTCCCCCCACTGTTGCAGGAACTTTTGTGATGCTCTTGCCACCATACAGAAGATGGTACAGAAGTCTCCAAGTGCAACAAGAAAAGCTGTAGAGTTATATTCTTAAACCTAATGAGCACTTTGAAGTGAAAAGGAATTGACCTGAACCAGTGTTCTTCTAATACCGCCTGGAGTAACACATGGTCATGCAGAGGATCAGTGACCCATCCATATAAATATGTCAACATAGTAATATGTTAATATGCCATTGTATCAAGATAATAAATTTGCGTACAACATTTCCTGCCTCTCAACTTTGTCAGTATAACAGGAACAGCATGCAACACAGGGAAGGAAATTGAACCCCGTAGCACACAGCAAGATGGTGGACAATTGAAACACCCTACGGAACTCAGAGACAGTGTCTATTTGCCATAATCCGAAATGTAAGACTTTACAGACCACACAGAGTGTGCCAGAAAGGAGCGATTGCGCTCGCAAAAGGCAAGCACAGGCCAATGCTCTTGCACCTGCATGATGCAAAGGAAGCCCATGCAGTGGTGAACATGTGCGATTGAAGGCGACAACTGTGGCTTCGCAGTAAAAATCTACGTGTTCGCACAATTTCCGAGTTCTCCACAATTCCTATGCACCAAATATCAGGGCAATATCCTTGCTCTTGAGCACCCTGCACTCCAAATCATTCTGCTATTGTTGTCACCCCATGTTCTAAATAGAAAGTGTCCCTACCCAACCATTTACTGAGTTTAACTTGGAAGCAGTTTGCTAACTCAACTGCAAGCCATGTCCCAGAAGCAGTAGACCTTTAAGTTTACCGTTTCCTTCATGCCACAATACACATTACACCATATCACACTTCATTACACAATATTGGCAGCAGAGGGGTCTCAGCAGTTCATTCCAAAGCAGCTTGACTATCTTGCAGCGGTCAGGTGCATTCGCCCTTACAGTCACTGCCAACATCGACCATTCCCCTTTGAAACCTCGCAGATGGGACGCGCTCGAGCTTCTTGGCTGATGCCCTGGGTGCATTGCAGACCCTGTGCATCCAAAACCCGGAAGCACAGAAAACACTGCACACCCAGGGTGCAAACCCACCTTTGTATCTGCCTGGCAAGCTGCCACATGGGGAGGGTCCTGCCAAAGATCGCGCTGGTGGAGATCTAACGGCATCGATGAGACAGGTTGGCAGACCTAGTGGGCGTTCGAAAGCGGGCAATGGAGTGCGATTGCACCAGGACAGCTGAAATTGCTGATTTTGTGGGATTTCAGAATTACATCATCGCCTGAGAAATCCATGTCATTTCACATTGCAGGCGATGACTTGCATGACTGCATCCCGCAAGTGTTCATTTGCTCCACATGACATTGTTCCGTGCAGCACTTGACAGTGCACCAAAAGCCCTTTGTGTTCAACTCTCTTCCGTTCACAGTACTTGTGCTTCTTTCATTGTGCGCAACATGCTGTACAACAGAATAAGCACAAGTGAAATAACACAAGGGAAGGTAGACAGGTTTTTAATGACTCATCATGACATAACATTGTTCTTTGTTCTAGCATTATTGGCACAACATTTTAGGTACAGATTGGCTTCAGCATAGACAGTGCTGGAACTCACCCCAAATCTAGTATGGAGAACATTCAATTCTCTGTCAACAGGATTTGTGTGTGTCAATCATCGTTATATTGTAGCTGTTTCACGAATAACTGCACTTGCCAATGCAGGCAGTATCTGGGGAGTTTGCAAACGATGGCAATGAAGCTATTGAGGTGTCCCAACGTGAAGCATGCCCCACAGACCTCGGGGCCCAGCGTGATGGCACGGATCGGCTGCACAGCTCCCGCACCGCTGACGTCAGGTTTGTGGAGTCTTTGAAGAGTTCACTGCGCAGATGCTTGTCTGCACATTTTCTTGTTGCTGTTTGTCAGATAACAATTCCTTGCTGGACATGTTTGGCTGTTCTTGTCAGTGTTGCAACACAGTGATTTCCTCTCCCCTCTGCATGTACGGTAACTGCGGAAATTTGTAGTGTTCATGCCCAAAATGGGGACCTGCAAGCATGAACCAGAGCCAGTCCCATGGCTCAGATCCCCTCAACTTGTATGCATACATTTCATTGTGTGTGAGCCCTCTATATCAGGAGGGCACAACCGATTATCTGAGCTGTGTAGTTTGATCTGTCTTTTGCTTTGTTGGTATAGTTCAGATTTTGGAGTGTGAAAACTGGACAAACTCGAACAAAGGATACGGATGACAACATGCCTGCCAGCTGTTGCCTTGTGGGAGGGAGGGCATTGTTTGCCACATTTTGGCCAAGAACTCAAACGAACTGGCCACTCAGCACAGTATTTAAGGCCTTTCACTTGAAGCATGGCTGAGCCATGCCTTTGAGTGCTCGTTTTGAAGTACCCGGAACTCAAACCTGTACTCTGAGGTTTTGAATGCCTTGTTACATAGCATTTGAACTCATGAGTGAGTTTTCACATCACTTTCGCTGCCTGTCATGGACAGGGAGCAGCAGTGTGCTGCGGATCGCCTGGCACACCAGCGGCACGAGTTGGAGCGAGTCGCACAGGGGCATCGGCAGAAGATCGCAGTGGAGGAGGAGAACATCAGGAAAAGGCGGGAGGAGTTTGAACAGGAGCTCCAAGCCAGGCAGGTGAGGCTATGCAGTTTACTATATCAGTATCTACATTTCGCTAGAGACTACATCAGTGCTGATTACTGTGCAGCAATGATCCACGATTTCTTATGGCTCATATTTGATTCATTTCGGTTAGGCAACCATTCTGTCCATCGCCCTTTGTCAAATGCAGCAGCACCCCCTTGTAACAGCACCCCCTTTACCTCCCTGCCACAGAACCGCCCTGTGACAGGATGCTGCAACAATGTACTGCGGGACCCTGACTGCAGGACCAATCGCTGCCCTTCGCCCAGTTGACGATGTCAAGTGCTGCTCACAGGCATAATGTTGACAGACACTGCTACAATTGAAATGTGCATATGTCCCCACAAGCAATCGATGTGTGTCCAAATGTCAATGTTAATTTCTTGAGGTAGCCTCGGACAACTTCTGATGCTAGTATTTTTGACAAATGTTAACTTTGGACAGAATAAGTATGACAGGTGTTTGCCTGAGGGATACGAGATAAACGATGTGCTCTGGCAGACCTTTGACCCCACTAGCCTTGTGTGTGAAATGCACATGCTATACACAAAGACAAAGCATTCCTCGAATGCAGTACTCCCTATATTTTGGGGGAACTTTGTGTACTCTGGTTGCTGCATTTTGGGTCAGTGTAGACTAGGTGCCAAGAAGACAGAGGGAGGATCCAGATTTCCTGTGTGCTGACCAGTGCATTTGTTGCAGACGGCCATACGTGATCATGAGCAGCAAGTCCTGGACCGTGAGCGGCGTCTTAGGTCACAGGAGTGGGATCTGCAGCAGCAGCTGACAGAATCTGGCAGAGCTGCTCGAAGAAGCCGGCTGGAAGCCCGATGCCAGGTGGAAAAGGAACTTGCCCAGCAGCAGTCCCAGGTTGCTGCCGACAGGCTGCAGATCGAGGTATTGTTGTTGCTGCATTTAGCCCTTTACATCTAATGCACAGGAGAGCAGGGGAACAAAAATCAACAAAAGAACAAGCGACAGCCTCGAATTTGTATGCCAGCGTACATCGAGGTACTGATGTCTGCTGGATTTGGTTCTGAACCTCTACAGTGCTGAAAGAAGCAAAACATAGGACGGAGAAATGATTTGTCAGTGCAAGCAAAACATAGTAGCTATGCCACTAGACCTTGTGTGAGCACAAGCTCATACTGAGGCATGTTATCCACACTAAGTGTTTACGTCACACCTATCGTTATGTTTGTGCAATCACATTATGTGTCCATTTTGTGGCATTGTCATAGTACCCTATTGCTTCCTTTGTTCAATATTGATTGCCATCTATTTGAATGAGAAATCTCGTTACAAGAATGGCATCTGATTGACAAAAGGAGTCCAGAATCGGAAAGATTGGGTCCCAAAACCCTTAACTACCAATTTTCAAGAAGAAAAAGTGAGCCCCCACTCCTTGAGGGCTCGGAGACAAGTAAATTTGGTCGGTTTTGAGCGAATAGTTCGAGGTTGACTAGTTAGAGGGCCCTTGCTACAAAACGCTGCCAAATCCACAGTACTTAGACTTGATTTTGATGTCATACTTCAAACTCTTGGATGTAAATTTTGCACGAAGTTTCGCTTGACAGAAGCCATTATGATGGATAAATATTGTGCCAAGGTCATGGTCGACAATTAATATGGGACAGAGGAGGTGTACTGCGGCCATCACAAATCTGTTTGTGGCTTGACAGCTTTGTGAGTATGCACTGCATCAATGTGCAAAATGACAAACTGTTCATGGCACTTCTCTCCACCGAGTCCAGATCGTCACAGACAGCATCGGTTTTTCTGGCAGCGTTAAACGACAACGTATGGGGGAACACCCCCTTGTGGTAAGAGCACACAAAATGCACAGATTCCCAGGTAGCGAATGCCAAGAAACACCTCGTTATGCAGAAACCGAAAGCGCTTGTCGTGTTTTGGCGATTGTAAGCACTGGAATTGTCCATTAAAGAAGACAGGAGCAAAACAGTCACTGAAGACGAAAGGCTATGGGATATTGTGCAGTGCAAGGTTCTTGGAGCTGAATGAAAACGTGACATGCAACAAGACAAAATTTTCTCACCCCAAAGGTGTATGGGACTCTTCTTAAATGCTGAGAAAGATGTCGCGGAAGTCTCCAACAGGAAAGTCACTGAGCAGAGAAGAAGCGAACTACCTTAAGTAGCGCACACAATGAGACATGCATTCAGGGGGCGCCGTATGACCATAGGGACCTCTCAGATGCTGCAATGCCCCATCCCCCCCCACCACCTACCCCCCCCGGGCATGGCCAAACTTGCCTCCCACAACTGCTTCTGCAGGAAGCTCGTCTGCAGCTGCAGCGCCAGGCCTCCCACGAAAAGGCACAGCTGGCTACCTGCCAGGACCAGCTGGCTAAGGCGCAGGCTATGCTCTCAGAGGAACGGGTCAAGGCAGCTGCCCACGCAAGCCGCGAGGCGGGCTTTGCCAAACAGGTGGAGGGGCTGCAGGCAGAGGTGTCCCGCCTGCGTTGCGACCTGGCTGTGGCAGTTGGGGCCATCACGAGGCAGTGCCCTGGCCGGAGGCCACAAGTGCCACCGCACGGTGGGGTGGATGGGTTGCTGTCATGATCTCCTTGGCCTGTGCTATTGGCTTGCCCATCTATTCACTAGGGCGGGGGCAGCACCTGGACACTTGATGTGATGCAATGTTTGGGGAATAAATACCCAACCCGCAGCTCGAACTCGATGGTGCATCAGATCTGATAATTGTTCACACGAACAAGGGGCAACATGCAGTGGGCGTCCACCTCCTGCACAAGGCTTACGTCACTTTGCCATTTGGCAATGCCTGTGGGTAGGCGGTGTATCAATTCCAGGAGCAAAGGCTGCTATTGTGGCCAAGAGACAGGATGCATTGGCCTTGCCGGTGCCCTAACATAGCAGCAAAAATCATCATTGGTTTGCACGCACTGCTGCCAGGCAGGGGCTTCTGCATCTGGCATGTTTGTGACCCTGGCCCCCACCAAACTGGTACAAGCTGCCATCCATGAAAACTCTATCAGCGAAGCTGAGACAGCCGGAGCGACACTCATGGTGCCTGCAATGCACATGGGCAGGGCATATGCATCGCTGACGAGCTGCCACTGGCTGCCATTATTGCGATCAGATAGCGCTTCTGGTGCTCTGCATGGGGGAGACTCTCATCTCCAGAGCCTGTTGCTGGAGATTGGGCAGTACAAGGCAGTGATCGTGAAGTCGAAATCTGCCATAAAGAGGCTTGACAGGACAAAAAGTCGCCTCATTGATGAACTCGACGCATCGCAAGACAGAGAGGGTTACTGGAAGGGTCGTGCAGAAGAAACAGAGGCACTCCTGGACGAGGTGATTGCTCAGCTGACAGCATATGACAATCATACTTCACATAATCGATACATGCATGAAAATTACTTAAATTTATTTAAAATAAGCGAATCTTTTGAATCAAATGCATAACTAAATAAGTATACCAATATTGCAACAGGCAAGCAATGCAAACAGCTCATGCCTAAGCAGCATATCACAGGAGCTCAAATGCATGCCTGTTGGTATCATTTGTAGGATGTGGTGATGATTGGCAGCAGCACGGTTCTTGTTTGCAATGGACCCTATCTGACCAGTTGTCTGTTAATTGCACTGGGAATGCATTGGTCTAATATTTTAAGCTAACAACGCGGCTAAGAGCGCCCCGGAAATGAATTTTCGCCCCGGAAATGAATTTTTTAAAGTCTGACTCAGCGTTCTTCTGTAAGAATCGACCCCTGTGACGTGGGGGTTACGTGAGTGGCGGGGCTATCCGAGTCGGATGCTGTGGGCATATGCGTTCCTGGGTGGCGCTGGTGGCTGCGCTCGAGGGCGACCGACGGCAGGCGCGCGGCTAGCGGTGCCGTGGCTGTGGCACGCCGTGCGCGCTTGCGCTCGATGCGCACGTTTCCTGTCGCGATTCCGCGTCGTAGCGGCGGCAATGGAGACCATCGCCGGAGCCGATCGTCACAACGGCGATGGCCCGCGCCCAAACGCGCGGCTCAGCGTTACCGTTCCCGCGAAGGCTCCAGTCGGGCCGCGGAGGTACTCCAGGGCCTTTCAGCGCTCTGCTGTGGCAGGCATCGGCGCAGCGACCGCGGCACCAGATGCAATCAGCGCGCCCCTCAAGGCCAAGCGTTCGGGCCCCCGGGCCCCGGAGTACAGTTTGGAAAGCGGAGCGCGGGTGTGGGGTTCCCACCCGGGTCGGGTTGCGCGCTTGAGCGCGAGCACGGGGTGGGGCATGGGCCTCCGCCATCACAATCACAGCGCGCGGTGTGTGTCAATCACGCGCCACGAGTGTCGAAAGCGCTCTTGGGTCGATTGAGGGCCATGCGGCTGCGGCGATGGCTTGCGAATCACGCCTGTGGCGATGGCAAGCTACGGCGATGGTGGTGGGCGATCCCGGTAGAGGCCTCGCCGAAGCCAGTGCCAGCTCTCGAGGTGCGGAGTTGTGCGTTGCGATAGTGGGACACGAGTCGCCGTCGTCGCGCTGGCGTTGACGGCCATCGCCAGCGCAGATGGCGGCAGCGGCGATGGCTCGGGTCCCAAAACTCAACGGTCGAAGTTGGGCGGGAATGCCGCAATCGGGAAGGGTGTAGAAAGTACCCCATCCAAGGGGGGATTCCTTGGGAAAGGCAAGGCCAACAATCCAGCGATGCATGCTGGCGATGGTGGAGAATTCAATCGCTGAAAGCGGTAGGATGGCGGGCGGCTCCGTGGAATTTTCGAGGTACGCTGAAGGGTGGCCGACGGGAGGGGCGCGGCTACTGCTGTCGTGGCTGCGATGCTCAATGCCCGCTTACGCTCGACGCCCATCTTCCAATGCGATGCCGCATCATTGCGGCGGCCAGGGCCGATGGCCGCAGCGGCGATGGTTCGCGTCCCAAAACTCAATGGTCGAAGTTGCAGCCCCCGACAACGACTCCTCGTGCAGCATAGCGGGAGTAGACTCACGCGGCGGTGCTGTGCAGCCCTCGGCACAGCGACAGTGGCAAAGGACATAGCAAAGAATGTGATGAGCAATTCGACAGGGAATGGAAAACATGAACAACGCAACAGCGCAGCCCAGCCTGGCCAGCGAATCAGTGGGTTTGAATAGATAGCATAGGAACGAAAAAGTGCAGAACGTTGGGGCCGAAGGCCCGACTTCTGGGCTGGTAATGCATATTGCTGGAGCCTCGCAACCGAGACAGCTTGTCTCTTGATACAAGAACATATCAACACATTCGTGAAAATGGGAAAAGAAGCAAGAAATTCAACAAATGTCAATGTTTGTTGGATATTTAATATGTGCTTTAAAGAACTAAATATGCCAGAAATATGCCAGAAATATGCCAGAAATATGCCAGCAATGCACCCACCAATGCATATGGATGGCTCATGAAGTACTGTAAAATATTCAACCCTTCCGCATCAGAAAATTTCACCATTACGCTTTTTGCTCCGCATTCTGCTTTTCAGAGCGTCATTTCTATTTTTACGTTGCCCCGCACAGAAAGGTTATCATTTGCGCTACTATGTATAATACTTTCTCCCAAAAGAAGACAAAGCGTTACGTTATTATGCGGAAGGGTTTAACATTGTACAGTGATCGTTATCAAAGACAAAGTTGACAGAATTATGTCTAATTGGAGATTGTAACCAATGCCAGATGGAAGAGCTGCCAAAATGTGAATTTGCAGCATTTTAATGTGTTAAATGCTGTGCAGATTTTTTAATCTCATAGTGTCATCGGAAAGTTACTTTCGAGCTAATATTCTTTCTCACTCTGTAATAATATCGCATTGTGTCTTGTATTGGGCTAACTATGGGTGCCATCGTGCAATAAGCAAAGGGACACTTTTGAATCTCATTTGGTGCGTGTGACCATAATGAGGATTCACCACAGATCATGCTGCATGCGCAGTTTCAGAGACTGTCTGTGGCGTTGCTTTTGAAGTGTCGCCGCATCACTGGCCACTGATCGCCTTGACAATGGGACCTGACGTCCAGATGTGTCCCAAGCTGTTGCATGGTTCGTCTCTGGATGCATGCACATCCTACGGGGTCCACACTGATCCCATCGGCAGCACCCTCTACAAGGCGCAGATCCGACTGTCTGATCTATTGGATCAGACAGCCGGATCCACGGATGATCACATAACCTGATCTGATGAATCATCCATACATCTGGGGACCTGTCGGTACCAGCTGATAGCCATCCATATGGTGTGTGTGTGCGAAGGGATGTATTTCATGCACTGGAAGGAATATATCATCATTGGGTTGACTCCACCACCAAACAACCATCTGTGCATGTGCTGCCGAGCAGGCCATCGAGGCTAGAGAAAACGCAGTGGGTCGTGTGGAGGAGCTGGGGTTTAAGCTATGCCAGGCAGAACGCGAGATGTCCGAAACCAGGGTCAGGCTTGAGAGGGCGTGTCAGGAGCTGAGCATCTTGAGGCACTCGGCGTCAAGGAGCGCAGCATCTGTGGCAGGTAAACTGTTCTACGCCCAACTCACTGGTGGCATCAAAAGTATGCGGAAGTGCAGTATTGGAATTCAAATATTGTTGCTTAATTTTATTGTTTGGATTTCATGCAATGTTCGAATTGGCCCCGTTGTGACGTGATAACAGCATTTGAAGCAATGTTTTTGCCAATTTTGCCCAACTCCAAACGCAATTTCAAAGCATGTGGAACGTGTTGTTGTCTCGACACCGCCATTGTGGCAGAAAAGGTAAACTTGTCATCTTCCTCCGCTGCCTTAAGACAAAAATTCTTGGGTGGGTCATTATGAAGTGGCACAGGATGTCAAAATAGAGGTGCTCTCCTATTGCACCTTACTGGAGAAATTGTGAGAACGATACTTTATTTTGGAGTGCTGAGGGTACACCACGATTGTCTGTCAGGACCAGTCGTTACCAGTGTTGGAAGTCATCACAGTCCTTGTCCTGTGCATGTGACAGAATGCCCCTGGCCACATTGCTGAAATTTGGGAATGTCGCATATATTCCATTTGTTGCACAACATCACTCGTGTGCCTCATCAAGCTACATCTTCTCTCATGAACTCTCCGGTCAGGTTTGTTGCTAGATGCAGCATTCAAGAGGCCTTAGTTTTGGCCAGAAGGCACCTGTCATTTGCAAGCGGCAGGTGCTCCATAGCACTTTATAGCAGTGCTGCGATGCATGAGTATGGCTGTTTTAACTCAAAACCGAAGAATAGCTGAACATGGCTGGTGCGTTGCTGTAGTAGCCGTGTTCCAACACACATCGCTATCATACTGGTGCATACAGCTAAACATTCCGGGAGTAATTTGGCTACGAATCACAGTCAAAATACAAGATTTGGTGCAAAAACTCCAGGCCGCAAATTAACTCTGGAAAATTCATTGCTACCATGACAGCGGATTGTTGTACAATATGATTCCACGGATATTATGGCGGACTGCAAGCATTTTGCTAGAATAACATCCACAACCGTTCGGGAACTTTGTGAAGGGCAGCCGCTTGCCTGCTTGCTTGACCATCAGGCAACAGGTCCGAGGCAACGCCGGCAGCTGCGCCCAGCAGGGCTGCTGCGCAGCCCCACCTCCCTCGCGAGTTGCACACCTTGGACAGGCCCTTCGCCGCTGCGCCGCCAATCCACCCTCTGCAATGCCCAACAAGACGCGGCGAGCATTTCGTGTCATCCGGGCGGGGTATGCGACACAGCAGCAGCTTCTCAGAACTTTTGCCGCACCGGATGGACCAACTCAACCGTGAGGAAGAGAGCCTGGCGCTGCAGCTGAGGGAGTTCAAAAGGCGGGTGGAGGCTGGCCGACGGGCATCCGGACGCGACATATCGAAGCTCAAAAGGAGGGCAGAGCGATGCAGGAGGAGGGCAGGTGGGGCTCTTGTGCTGTTGTCTTTCATGTCAGTGCTGCGTCTGAAGTGCTGCTATCGCTATGATTAGTGTTTTCATTATTGTAGATATCTGCAGTGTTTGTTGTCGATTTCATGGCTAATGTTTAACATTAAACAAGAAAATTTTGATATATATTCATACATTTAGCTCTCCTGTATTCCACCATTTCCTCCCTTGAGCCACCGATGCCACCATCCCCACACCATCGCATATTTGCCTCGCACTTCACCTTCCACGTACAATCATGGGGGCTTGAGGACGTACGCAGCCAAGGTTTGAACGTTGAGGACAACTCAGACTCAACAGCAGCGGTCTGTTTGATACCTCCAATTCAGACTAATCCGAACCAGCTTCATTTCAATTCTAGTGCTGGTCAGGTTCACAGAATGGACATGTCGTTGTCCCGAGGATTGGAGTGCTCACCCTAAACCAGGGCATTGGTCTGGAGTTAACTGCTTGCACACAAACCATATGATGGATTGCTTCACATTCAAGATTCCAGGTGCCAACCGCTTTGTGTGCCTCTTTTGCTGTTGTCTTCTTCAGCACCCAATTCTGTGCGCTCCTGCAGATCGCCGGGCTGACAATTTGGGCGGCGACCGCGTCGACATTTTCTCTGACACAGAGACGCCGTCGTCACCAAGCTCGGTGCTAACTGCGACCTCGCCACTGGTGGCTTGCGTGCATTGGCCAGCAGGCGGCCACAGCCACTGCACGGGGCCATCCCTGACGGAAGCAATTCGACGCGCAGTCTCGCGCGGAAGGTGCCTCGATGGAGTTGATGCGGAGGAGCACCATCATGACCCTGCACAAGCGAAAGATGAAATCGACGACGATGCCATTGTGCGTTCCACCAGGGATGCGACTGAGGGCCCGTCCTGCCGTGCGCACAACGCCAGGGGCTACACAGCAAATGACGTGGCTGCGGCGCCGTCGCTCCAGATGATGCCCAGCGATCGTCCCACACACGACGCCCCTGATGGGGGCCGAGAGGGCTTCTGCGTGCGCAAGCATGGGGCGTCCGCACGCGAAGGCTTGCAAAGCCATACATGGGGCTCCGGGGGCCCAAATCGAGAGAAGAGTCTGGGGACAGATGCTGGGGTTGAGAGCGCCGTTGACAGACGCCCAGAAATAAAAAATTCCTGTGAATCACACGCACATTCCTTCGCCGAAATGAGAGAAGTGGACGGGAGGGTTGAAGAACGCACAAATGTGGAGCAGCGCGCTCACCCACTCGGCCAGTCACAGCATGAAGGAGGTTCCCCAAGTGTGATTCGTCGAGAGCTCTCAAACAACGGGACATTGCTCAACAGAACGGATACTTCTTCGTCTGCCAAAGTCGCAGGCGAAGAAAGGAGTGAGGCCGCCGACGCGGAGGCCCACAGCGTCGGTGTCGAATGTGGCTTGAGATCTTCGCTGCCAAATTCTGTGCTGCTACATTCAAGGGCTGAAGAGGTGTCCACCATCAGGCACCGGATGGCCGGGACGGTGCACGTGGAGGAAGGATACCAACCGACTTCCGGATATAGGCGCCTCCTCCCCCCTCTCAAAGAAACCACAGAAACTATCACCGCAGCTGGCCCCCACGGCGCAGAGCGCCTCCAACACCCTGATGTCATCAGCGAGAAGAATGCGTCTCGGAATTCTGAAGCCGCGCTGCCTGATCCTGTCCAGGGGCTTTCCAGTGAAGCTGCTGCGCCGCAACGCCTGACGTCTACATCACCTGACGGCCATGGGCATTGTGACCTTCGTCTGGCTCCGGGTGCAAACGGAAAGAACCCTGCCGGCCAGCACATTCCGCATTTTGACGTCGCAGACTCAGCCCTCCTGAACTTCAAGGTGGGCTGCGACCCGCCTTCAGATGCAGCGCCTTCTTCAGACGGATCGCGTGTAGCGGCAGACACGACTCAGTTTGAAATCACACGTAGGGATGCCAGAGGTGTACTATGTCAGTCAGAGGACGCAGAAAAGGAGACAGACAGCCATTTTGATCCTGGAGCAATGGGCAATAAGCCCGAGGAAGCCCCGATGGAGACAGAGCAGGAGGATCGAGACCTGCGTCCAAAGCCGTCGCTGCCTGATGTCGAGCTGCTGCCGTTGGCAAAGGATGCCCTGCGGCATCAGAATAGCGGCGAGTTTGACAGCCGCATCAGCAGCCGCGGGTCCACAGGCGTCTCGGAGCCCAGCTTTGAGGCGCCAGAGGACAGGTATTTCTGAGCTTGCATGGCACTGCACCGTGATTCCGCATTTGCCAAATGCATGTATCGAATGGGCACGTGACACCAGAGGGACGCGCACCAGACCACGTCTTCATAAGCAAGCGTGTCAATGAAAATGTGGGCAGAACGCTCACAATTATATTGAACCAATGTTCGCATGGGAACTCGCCCGTGTTCATAAAGGGCAACCAGGGGGAGCAGCTGAAAGGGCATTTCAGTTCCCTCACATACCATCGCCCTGTACACAAACCGTGCTGCGACTCTGTAAACGCGTAGAGGTTGGTGGCGAGACGTCATCGTGCAATCACAAGTAAAAATTTTGACAAAATTCACGGTTCCCACCATATGAAAATCGTGTAAAACAGTGTCAAAACTTGTAAGAATCATGTAACACTTACTCAATCGTCACTACACGGTTTGGTCCCATTTTTATACGACAAATACACGATTTAAGAAAATTTCTACACGATTTTCAATCGTGCTACACGGTACGCGATTTCAAAACCGTGTGTTTTGGCCTGTGTTTTACTGGCGAAGGGAGCATTGTTTTGTGGGCAATGTCTCTACAACGTCTGGCGCGTGTGCAGCGATCTTGGTGGCGTGTGGTGTGCAACAATTGATTGGTGACTGTAGGTCACCGGCTGAGACATCGTGCAGCTCGGTGGGTCGTGGGGTTGCCAGCAGCGGGAGCTCCCTCCCACCTGAGCTGGGGAGCGTGGAAGCGCTGTCCGCTGGCATCCTGTCTGCCGGAGACAACGATTTACACGTGGAGGCGGCAAGCGGGGGGAGCGAATTCTGAACACAAGGAACCAGGGACCATGGCAACAGCGATTAGAAATGCCAGACGAATTTTGCGCAAGTGGATTGGTTTGTGCGTAGGCACGTTGGGGAGCGTTGCAGCTGCGGCTTCAGACAGCTTGCGCCCATTGTGGCAAACCCTCTGTGAAGAACGGTTAACTCCCGGAGTGTTGTAATGCAGACTGTAGGGACTTCTCTCTGAATCCCGCTGTCGGGTCACATAACTGCTCGACAATTCAGGTGTTGTATCAGCTGCTAGTCAGTGCTGCCAAGGAGGCTATTGGGGGACAATAGTCCCACTTGGTATCACCCTGCCTGGTTCCTGACAATATGCTAAATCGTGCGCCCCCAAGAAAATCTCCTGGTACATGTGCAATGTCTTCTACAACTGTTCCAGGGCAAGGGAGGGCACTTTGTCGATTTCGGTACGCTTAGCGTCAATTTGACGCGGCGGGGGGGGGTGGGGGGGGGGCACTAAGAAATTATGTAATTGTTACACAATCGACATAGGGAGGGAAAGATTTCCAAGAACGCCACGGATCAGCTGCATACGACTCGCGACTTGTTGCTAAACCTCCCTCAAGTGTTCAATCTTCAAGGAAAGTATTACACGCATTAACACTTCGTTTGGTTCTCACTTCCACCGTCGCCTACCAGGTGCAAGGGATGTGTTTTGCCATTTCATGGCGAATGTAATCGACAGATTTTGATGATGATTACACGCATCAATTTGCAGCCATTGGGGCGGCCAGCCGTACCTGTCATAACGTCAAAATCCAATTTTCATTTTTTTGAAATCAATGCAACTCTGACCACTTTCCTGCTCCAAATCACCTAGAAACTGTATATAACTGTTAGGTAATGTTGGTGAATCATCCTGGCGTTGACGTAAGGACTGACGCTAAGGAGGGGGAAGGGGAAGCTTAATGTCGAATTGAGTCTAAGCATACCAAAATCGACATAGTGTCTTCCGTTAGTGCTCTGGTTGCCGACAACAGCTCAAAAAAAGAAGTCCTAAAACAGTCTTATTTGTGTGCGAATCCTCACTCGCTCCAGCCATTCTCATAAACAAAAATGTCTATGACTATCGCATCAGCGGGCACCTCACCATGGGGCATTGTGCACCCATAGGACACAAATTTTGGGGGGACAGTTGTGGATGCACCTCAAACGTTCACAGGGAGACTTTTGCATCTCTAGCTGGGTCTTGTCGATGGCAAAATCCCGTGCCAATGAGATGCATCAGAAATACTCAACTCCCAGATTGAAGTGTAGCGCCTGCACTGCGCCTGCACCTGCACTAATAAGCAATCAGTTCGCAGCATTGTTTCGGGTCTTTTCTGCCTCCAGCGCCGGTTGGGCACCTCAGCCCCGTGACCGTCCCTTCCACGCGGTCCTTCAAGGCTCCTCGACCGTTGCGCATGGGCACGTTCCCCGGCGGGCGCCTCCTAGACAGCCCGCACGTACTTTAGGGTGCACCACGTCCAGAACGTGCGTACATATGTACACACCTACTTCTCGCGGGAGCCCGACCCCGGCTGGCGCGTCCACTTGCCCGGATGGTTACTAACCGGCTGGTCGGGCACACGGGCCTACAAAACCCCTACTCCCCATATTATCGCCAGTCCTGTCCCCAGCGCCAGCCCCCCTCCCTCGAAGTCCACACCAAGCTGGACGCTCCGACGCGATCGCGGGGGGAGATGTGGGGTGGGGAGAGGGAGGGATTTGGACGGCGTCCAGCGTCGCTTGGGATGGAGGGAAAGAGCGAGGCACAGGGAGAGACTCCGAGCGGCTGGGAGCGCCCCCCTGGCGGCCAGCGGCCCAGCGCGTTGGGGTGAGTTGCCGGCCGTGCGGTTTTCGTGTCTTGGGTGAGAGAGCCGAGAAGGACCCGAGGCTCTCAGAGACCCGATACCCGAGACACACGGGCTCCGCTGTCCGTCCAGCCAAGCCGCCACTGCGCTGCACTGCACTCGCGTCGCCCTTCGCGGAGTTCGTTGTTCCCGTGGGTCAGGAAAGGAGAAAGATCCAAGCGCTTGCGCGCCAAGATTAGCCACGGGCTTTCGAAGCCCGTCGTTTTCGTCCGACGCCCCGCTGAGCGCGAGGGCCGGCGCGTCTCCAAGCACCGCCTCGGCTGTTGGCGTCTCGCTCAAACGGGCATTTAAACGGGCAGAAAATTGTCTTCGTCGCCGCGGCCGGTAGGGCTGGTCGGCGGAGCGCTGATGTTTTGGTGATGCGCGGCAGGCAGATTCCTCCCGGGGAGTCTCGGCGCAGCTGCGGCCCTCTAACTCTGTCGTCGATGGCCTCGATTGATTGTGCTCGGTGAGTGAGCTCTTTCGAGAAATGCGTAAATTAAGAGAAAATTGAGCGTGCGCTCTTGCAAGAGCGAATATGGATTGAATATTGTTATATATTCAATATATGTTATTAGCCCGGCGGATATAGAAATTAATTCCGTACCGCAGGGCTCCTCACTACTGCGCAGACTACTGCGCCCCATGTGGCGATTTTCTGAGTACCCCGCCTGAACCAGGTACCTTGGGGACTAATTGCGGTATGCTAACTGAATTATAGGAAAGTCTATGCATGTTCTGCAGTAATTGTGAAGGCTGTAGGTGGTGTCCTGCCCATACGACGATGAAGCAACCGTATCCCGGATGCGAGCTGCCATGCAAGAGTGTCCCATGAAGAAAAGTGTTGCCCAGCACCCTTGAACCGGAGGCCCTGAGGACGGAAGACGGATCCATGAACCTATGCTGGAGAAATGATGACGTGCCGCCTGTACAAGCTGCTGCCAAGTGCCAGGAGGACGAGCTGACCCCCGAGGAGAGCGGGCTCGACCTTGGATCTGAGGTGGGAAGTCTGGAGAGTGCGTCACACCGCGAGCTGCGCCCCAGCAAGGAGAGTCGGACCGAATACCTTGGGTAATTGACGAGTGTAGTAGAATTCTGAGCGCCAAAGGCGATCCCCGTAGCTTAGGACGGGTAAGGGTACCATGGGTAAGGCAGCCGGTGACTTAGGACGGGTAAGGGTACCATGGGTAAGGCAGCCGGTGACTTAGGACGGGTAAGGATACCATGGGTAAGGCAGCCACGGGTTAGGGACCCCGGGTAACGCACCCCGCGGCTTCCGGAGGGAAAGGATACCCTGGGTAACGCAGATTAGTACTTAGACCGGAGCGTCCAGTACCTTGAAGCGTGGGAAGTTTACCCTGGGTAAAAGGTACATTCGTACCTTGTACGGATTTGAGGGGACCTTTCAGGGAACCCTGGGTAACGGTGCCGCACCAGCGGCTTGGGTATTTAAAGACACACGGCTTCTCTTGTAACGAACAACTGCGAACCTTGGGCCCACCTCGCTGTTGTGTGTGTGTGTATCTTTCGGGGATTGTACCCCGTTGAGTGGAGAACATGCCGCGCTGACAGACGCCCATTGTGGGTGCACTTCGCCGTCGAGTTTAGCTCGGACGGGCGAGCGTCTCAATTCGTGCGTGACCGGCTCATTGCTGGAAGATTCGCCGTTGGGACGCCATTTCTGCGGTGGTTCGAGGCTTGGTTTCGGAGCGCAGGGCGGTTTCCCGAGGCGGGACTCCGCTGGGTGCTGTGCGAACGGTAAGGAAAAGTGAAGGTAAGGAGCGATCAAAGGAATGGCGCGTGACGGAAGTCCAGTTTCCTCTGATGGCAGGGGGACCCCGGAATGGCGCGGGGACGATATTCCTGTTCTTGATGCTCCAGTGGCTCGCGATAGGGCCCCCTTGATGGTGATTGGAAGCGGCGATGCCGCCTTTGTGATTCATGATGAAAGGGAGGGACACCGCCCTCCCACAGCGAATGGGTCAGGGAGTTCCCTTCAATCTCCCCCACCAGGACGCCCGGGTGCTTACCGATGTCTTTTGGAAGAACGCGCGCGGGAGAAACGAGCCCGCGAGGAGCGCGCTGGGCGACCCCGCGCCCACTCGGCGGAAGGCCGAATGGCTATGCCATCCCCAGGCTTACTGGAACTCCAGGAGTCGAGGGAAAACGATGAGAATGAGGATCCCCGGTATGTAAGGCAGAGGCCCAATGGCCGCCCGGGGCATAGCAATGACAGGGAACCTCGAGGTAGGGAGATTTCCCAGGGAGCCCCCCCATCCAGGCGGCGGTCTCCACGGCGAGACCCGCCGGAGATGGTTCCTTCACCCTCGGAAACGAAAACAGGGCAGCGCTCCCGTTCCCGGAAGGGACGACGAACTAAGGACCGGCGACATGCCAAGCATGACCGGTCACCTAGTAGCGACTCCAGCAGTGAGTCGGATAGCGACAGACGGAGGTCACATTCCCGTCGCCGAAAGAAACGGTCGCACAAGGTGTCGGACAGCCGTACCCCCCGACGGCACTCTTCGCCACGTAGGCGAGAAGGTACGAAAATATCTCCAAAACGGGACAGGGGGAGGGAGCGGACTCGTTCCCCAAGGAAACGGAGCCATAGCCCACGAAAACACGGTAATCGGCCACGAAGCCGATCTGGGAAATCGAGGCCCCGTTCCGCCAAACGACGGAATTCCCCGCAGAAGAAGCGTGGGCGGGACCAGCGACGGCGCAGAGAAGCATCCTCCTCTTCCGAGGAAAGCTCCAGCCGATCCAGGTCGCGTGATAGCTCCACAGACTCGAGAAGCAGCAGCTCGAGTGGGGAGGAATGTCGTGACTCTAGGCGGCGTAACCGTCCCCAGCAAGATTATGGCCGTGACAAAGACTATCGGGCTCCTCGGCTCAACAAATTCGATGGCCTGGCCCGCTCTGAGGCAGCCGGATGGCTCAGCCAACTCGTTCGGGCAGCTGATACCCAGCAATGGCCCCACAACACCCGCGTGAATCGCGCCGTTGCCCATCTAGTAGGGCGTGCTGGTCTTTGGGCAGAAGAGCTCCTCGCCAAATATGCAGAACCCCAGGAGGGTAAGGCGGACTCCTCCGAGCTTACCGTGACACGCCATCGGTTGACTTGGAAGAAGTTTCTGGCTAAGTTCCGAAAGAGGTTTCTGGGAAGTGCCCGCGAAATGCTGCGACAATTCCGAGATCGGAGAATGCGAAAGGACGAGCGGGTGCAGGACTACGCTGACGCGCTCTTCGCACTCCGACGCCGAATTCGGCAGAGCACTAAACACTCCGTGTCCAATGCTGAGTATATCGATGTGTATCTGGACGGGTTACCCCAGAACATCTCGGAATTCGTGGGCTCCCACATCGATGATGACGCTTCCCTATCCGATGTGGTGGAACGTAGCATCCGCCGAGAGGATTGGCTGCGTCGAGCCAAGGCTTACCAAAAACGAAGGAGCCGCGCCTATATGGCGGACGGGGACGACTCCGATGAAGGGTCGACAGAATCGTTGCAAAGGACGATTAAAAAGCTGGATCAGGCTTTGCGAAAGAACCTGAAAGCCCACCAGTCAGAGGGAACGGTGGAAAAGGCTCACCGGAAGAAGCGGCTGTTCTGTAATAACTGCGGTAGTGCTGGCCACAATACACGGGACTGTGACGAAGATAGGTCCACCAGCGATGAGGCCGACGAGGCCCATTTGGCTATGACCGAAGAAAGAACGAAATCCGAGCGGAGATGTCGCTCGAAAAAGGCCAGTCAGAGGGCCCACTCGGTCGGGAAGGACGTGTCAACTAGTAGCTCAGGAGACACCTCTGAATCGGACTACTCCCTCCCCTCGGAGCATCATTGCATGTGGGAACATAGGGATTACCGATTTGACCCCCCATCAGCTGACAAGTATGCAAGGGAGGAGGAAACGGATGGAAGTGACATATTGATGGCTAAGCGTACGGCTGCCGAGGAACCGAGCGCCACTAAGCGGCAGGCGGGAACTCGGCGAGATGATACACCGAAGGTCATTCCCCGCCGGACTTCCAGTCGCCTGGCCTCTAAGGCTCCACCCCCACTGGCTGATGGAATGCCAGGGACTAGCCGTGATCCATTGAACATGGGCCAGCCACCAGACACACCGAATGGGGACGAGCCCATACACTCAACCAGTCAAGCGACTGGCAAAGAACCCCAAGGCACTGAGACCGTTGATCTCCGAACGGAAGCCGAATCTGGTGCCCCAAGGCCCCGCCGCCGGGTTGTGGCCGTACGGAATATTAAACCCCCCAAGCACTATCCACTCAGCGCTTGGAGTCATATTAGCAACGCCACCCAGACGGTACACACCAAGGACCTAATGGCACAAGTTCCCAAGTGCTGGGAGGATGCGTACTGTGGCCTAATGCTGATAAAGCCCAAAGGCGCAAAAATTCCATAGATCCCAGAGCTGACTCCCATTGATGAGACCATAGGGGAGGGAATGGCTGAGGATAGTGACCTGGGTGACCTGAATGTTATGATGGAAGCAGAGAAAATCGATTCAAGGGAGCGAGCTTCCCTACATACGGTGACATACGCTCCGGTCCGAATCGAGGGACACAAAGTCAGAGCGATTGTGGATACAGGAGCCACCCAATGTGTCCTTGCCTGGAGGAAGGCGGAAGAGTGGGGGATTTTGTCTAATGTACTACCCCCTATATCGCGTTTTCGATTGGCGTCGGGAGAGGTGAAAACCCCTGACGGCTACATTCCGCAGCTGAGAGTACAAGTCGGGGGCCTGGCCCTTCTGGTAGGAGCCCATGTGGTCCAAACTAAGACCTATGAATTCCTCCTGGCTGTCAACTGGCTGAAGCCAGCCAAGGCGGAAGTAAGGTTCAATAACAATACGCTCACTTTCGAAAAGAAATGCGGACGGGTAGGTTCCGTCAGTATTACTTGCGACAAGGAGGCTATCAAACCAAAAGGGGAGGAGGACAAGTGTCCAAGACCAGACACCCCCGTCCCCCAGCTGGTGCCCTATGGCGGAAAGGCGGTTACACCCCCTTTTCCTCCCACAGGAACCCCAACGGAACCGTTGATGGTGGCCAAACACTGGAACTCGGCGGCGCTCTTACCAATGGAAACCACACGGGAATTACCCCGGGAAAGTTACCCAGTCACTTCAACTGACGGGTCACAGGGGCGAGTTACCCTGGGTGCTTTACCCAGGGTAAGACGGACGCCCGTACTACCTTTCCCAGGCCCCTATGACCGAGGGGACACCTCGTCGCCCGAGTCATGGGTTAGTAGTGAGGGCGGTTCCGACCAAGTCATCCTCCTTGAGGACCCCACCTTTCCCGACGGAAACGTCCCCACCACCTGTGAGATATTTATAGACTCCGACGGAGAGGAGGTGGAGCTGGTAACCTTGCACGCCTCCGGACTTTACTGCCTAGCCGATATGGCCGAACCGAACGCTCCCAAGGTGGCATGCTCACGGGTGCGCATGGACCCCGCGCGTATCTGGGAACGTTCCGCACAATACGCTACATGGCCCGACCTCCCGCCAGGAGCCGAACTAACCGAGGACACCCAGAAGATGTTGTTGGGATTCCGAAAGCAGCGGTGGCAAGTTTATACGACCATTGCCCGAGAATATGGGTATGTGTTCTCGGGTCGCATCCCTGAACGAGTTGGGGAAGACGAGCCCTTTACGGACCCGATGGCTCTACGCGGACTTTTCTGGACGGACCAACGCCCGGGACCAGGACGTGTGTTTGTAGGGGAAGGAAGCGGAGTGGCCCAGATACCGGGGTGCTGGAATCCGGGTGTCCGATGGGTACCTGCCGACCGCATACAGGATTGGTTGACCCTGGCCATGGGGCTCCGGAAGGAATACGACTACCTTCGGGACATACGTGAGGATGAGATGGCGCTGGGACTCCCGAAAGGGGTGGCGATACAACTGGACTTGGAGCAGGAGTGCGACTTGGCGCTGGTTCCGGATCCCTCACGACCGGAAGAGGTATGGCGCGACGCCAATGCAGTCCTCAAGGAATTCACTGGGGACGGGCCCGCTTCGTTGGGGCGTACGTTAGAATGCCTATACGGCAATCCCGAATGTCTTCGGACCGCGCTCTTAACTTGGCTAGTGGCTGTTCTTCCGAAGTCGAGCTTCCGAACTCGCCCTGAGACAGTGGCGCACCCTTCCTGCGAAGCTGTCTTACCCAGGGTAACCAGGAATGAGTACGGGGCAAAAAAAGTGGGGGACTCGGAGCGGATGCACGTCTGGTCACAGTGTACCGCCCAGATGAAGGGGTTCCGTACGTTGGCATTGACACCGTGGCTCCCCAAAGGTGCCCGGATGATACACCACATCCGCCCGCCAGACCGAATGGTGGAAGATGGGG
This sequence comes from Ostreobium quekettii, assembly GCA_905146915.1. Lineage (NCBI taxonomy): Eukaryota > Viridiplantae > Chlorophyta > Ulvophyceae > Bryopsidales > Ostreobiaceae > Ostreobium > Ostreobium quekettii. Next base: position 64,581 of record CAJHUC010003041.1, on the reverse strand, counting down.
CAGTAGGGAAGGTGACGATGTCTGTCCCAGTAAGTGGACCAATCCTGCAACGAATAGTGGCCGCCTCTCTAACCCAAACAGATCGTGGTAACATTCGGGGTAACCTTCAAGCTATCCCCTTTGTGGGTTCCAAGAAGGTCCTGAAGAAGGTGCTGGATCCTAAAGTAGTGGCAGCACAGGTTACTAAGCCAGTGGCACCAGGACGGCCCTGGGAAGTTCCCCTAAGGCCAATTTCCCGTATTCCCCATAAAAACGGGATCACCGGTTTGGCCGAATTACCTCAACTGAGAAGTACAAATCGGAGTGGTCAGCCTAAGGTCACTGATCCGGACGGTTGTACGAACCAGTGCCGCAGGAATCCCCGTGCCAGGAAGAGGTACTCTGGGCCCTTCTATGAGTACGGGCCCCTGCCTATTGGCCATGCCCAGCACCAGAACTATGACCCCTTGGCGGTAGGGGGACCAGAGGATCCTAAGGCCACTCCCACTTTGGAGCGTTCCTTCGTACGGACCTGCATGAACCACGATGACCCCTTCTACGGGAAGGCGGACACCTGGACACAGTGCCCAGATTGCCGCTACCTACTACCTGATGGGAGCGAGAGGCACGGCAAGGAATGTGTAAGTAGACAATCCCGATGCCCTGGTCTGACGCATGCGACACCCCATCCTGGGATTATCCACCGGGAATGGGAGAACGAATATAGTGGGGCGCCTGAACTGTGCCTAATGGTAGACGACGAACCGGGGGAGGCCTGCTTTATGGCAAATGGCCGAGAAAATCGAAATGGGCGAGAGGGACGCCAGGGGCCCATTGCCCGAGAAAACCCACTTACCGTGCGACGGGTCAGAGACACCGTGCCCCGGTTTCAATTTCGATACGAGGGAACCGGGAATCCAATATACGCCGCTGTGGCTGGGGAGATACCCCCGGGACAATCTGCCACCATCCCCACGGGGTATCAATTCTTCCCGCCAAAGGGAACTATCATACGGGTGCATGGCCATCCTGACATGATCATTGAACGGAGGGTTGTACTTGAACCCCTCACTTTTGATCTGCTATACAAAACGGAACTGTCCGTCGTTTTGCACAACCATGGATCAGCCCAGTTTGTGTTTACGGCAGGCACCCTTTTGGGTGTGATTACTATGGAGCGGCCCCTGCGCCCCTGGGTGGAAGCGGTGGATGCGCTGCCCATGTCTACGACGAAAGAAGCTGCTACCCCAACCGCCGAAACCGTGCAGAGTACTTTACAGGCCCTGGCTGACACGGTGGCGGACCTTAGTGAAATAGTGCGGGCTAAGCAGCAGGGAGATAGGGAACATTTTTGAATGGGACCCAGTCGGATTCTGGCGCCACTGAGGTCCCTGGGGAAAGCCGGAGAAATGACGCCGGATTTTTCTATGGATGGGAAGGCAAGCCGCCCGGGGAAGGCGGGTCAAACGGGCAGTACCATGCCCCTTTTTCTAATTTTCCTAGATGTCGGACAATGGAATCAACTGATCCGTGTAATTCACAATCTTTTCGGAGAATTGCGTGGTCTCATCGGGAGCATCAGTTTCGGGAAATGTACCGAGAGCAAGTATATACCGCAGACTTTGAGGAACCTCCCTATGAGGAAGAGTTCCCGATTTCCCCAATAGAGGTTGAAAAGGGGGATGATATTCCGTCTACTTCGGAACCACTGAAGGGCCTTACTACAGTAGAAAGACTCCAAATCGTTTTGGAGCTGCAGAAGCAAATACAAGGGAAATACCCTGGAAACATACACAATGATTGGGCCGCTATAATGGCCGGTCTCCAGGACGGGAACGAAACTCTGGCTGCTTCCCACTGGGTGTGGCAGCCTGGTGATCTCCTAGCTGACCAAGTGTTGATGGCCAAGGCTGTGCAATACGAATCTAAGCCTGAGCCGCCCAAGTTACCCCTTCAAGCTCGGATGAGCACGCTGAAAATAGGGGACACTTTATCCATAACCCAAAAAGCCTCGCTGCGAGACTTGCTCCTTACCAAGGACCACGCCTTTGCGTGGAACCTACAGGAGCTGGGTACCACTCGGGTGGGAATGGATTGCATCCCTACGGGAGATGCTCGGCCAATCAAGCAACGGCCATATCGTTTCTCACCGCCAGAAAATGAGGTTATCCGGCAGGAAATTAGTAAGATGCTAGCTGCGAAAATTATACGGAAATCGAAATCTGCCTGGGCATCTCCTGTAGTAGTGGTACCGAAGCCAGACGGAACACCACGATTTTGTATAGACTATAGACGGCTTAATGCCGTCACCAAGAAGGATGTATATCCTTTACCTAGGATAGATGAAGCCCTGGACACACTGGGAGGAGCCCTGTTCTTTTCAGCCTTGGATTTGAAGGCGGGATACTGGCAGATCCCATTGACAGATCAGGACGCCGAAAAAACGGCATTCATTACGAAATTTGGGCTGTATGAATTCACCCGACTTCCGTTTGGGCTGTGCGGTGCCCCAGCCCTTTTCCAGCGCCTAATGGACGAAACGCTTGGGGATCTGCTTTGGAAAACCGTTATGGTGTATTTAGATGATATAATCATCTTCACCACTACTTTCGAAGAGCACCTAACGGTCCTAGCCGAGGTCATTGACCTGCTCTTCACGGCCGGGTTGAGGGTATCCCCGACTAAGTCCGATTTTTGTTTCACAGAACTACTCTACTTGGGCCACATAGTTAGTGGCAGAACTGTGAAACCCAACCCAAAAAAGGTGGCCGCCGTGGCAGCGGTACCCACCCCTGAAGGCGTCAGAGATATCCGAGCTTTCTTGGGATTGGCCTCCTATTATAGGAGGTTCATTAAGGGCTTTGCTCGCACAGCTACCCCTCTGACTCAGCTGCTAAAGAAATCGGCCCAATGGGCCTGGACAGACGAGTGCGACCACGCCTTCCGAGCTCTCAAGGCAGCCCTAACATGCTCGCCTGTTGTACGAGCTCCTGACTTCTCTCGCACGTTCTATGTCCAGACGGACTGGTCCAAGGAAGCCATTGGAGCTATCCTCGGACAAAAATATGAGGACGGAGAAGCTGTGGTGGCGTATGCCAGTCGACGCAACAGTCCCAGTGAACGGAACTACGCCCCCGTCACCGGAGAATGTCTAGCCGCTCGTTGGGGCGTTGAATACTTCCGACCGTATCTGTACGGCAGGAAGTTCGTACTACAGACTGACCAAAGAGCCCTCGTTTGGCTCATGACAACCACTGGACTCACAGGCCATCTTTTACGATGGTCTCTAAGGCTGCAGGCCTTCGACTTTTCCATAGAGTATCGACCAGGCCGACAAAGCGCCAATGTAGATGCTTTGTCCCGTCTCCCCTCAACCAGCCCTGCCCCAACCGAAGGGGTCGGGGAAGATGATCCCTAGCTCACAAGGAGAAGCCGGCCGGGATCCACAACCCGGACCGGGGGATTCCCTGCCGTTACTAGGTCGGGAACCCGAAGGGGAGGGGATTGAGGACGACTTTAATGAAGAGCTTTCTGAACATGACTGGTCTGCCGATGACTTCAAGGAAACAGGAGCGGATACCGATATAACTGTTATACGTCCAGCCAATAGGGGATGGAACACAGCTCTTAGAGCTGTCACAACGTCTGGTAAACGTACAAACTTAGTAAGGATTGGAGATTCCGTCACCACCCGTCGAGAGGTGTGGACCGACGTGGTCAGGGACAGTGAAGGGGTCACTCGGGAGCCAGACACGGATAATGCCATTCTGAATCCTTGGTTGGTAACCGGACCTCGTTTCCATGAAAGTCCCATAGATCCTAAAGGTGTCGGAGGCCCCGTCACACTAGGGGAAAACTCAGAACGGTCGGATACCCTCCAAACAGAAGTCGCCGAGCTAGCTTCCCCCTCGGATTCGGAAGGAAAGAAACAATCTCAAGAAGTTGAGTCAATAGAAGCTCAAATGGTTAAGTCCAGCACACCCCTGTTAGGACAGGAAATAATAATTTCCACAGAAGAAGAGGAATTTTTATCACCCGAGAGTAAGGATGCCCCTCTTGGAGAAGGCACCGAACCTTGGGAAGATGTTCCATTACTGACATTTTTGCAACAGGGCAACTATCCTGAAAATGCTACTGCGCAGGACCGGAAACGGCTGAGACGACGGGCCCAGCGCTATACTTGGGAGGAGCCAACTTTACAAGTGCGGCACCGAGGCCACATGTTCAAACTGCCCCGACCGGTGGAGCGACCTATTATCGTGGAAGGATGCCATCAACAGACTGCCCATGCCGGCATTGCCAAGACCCAACAAGCCATCTTAACAGCTAGGTATTTTTGGCCCTACATGGAAACTGACGTAAAACGATACATACGGTCTTGTGAGGCTTGTCAAAAAGTGAGACCCTCGTTTTTCTTGGCCCCGCGGTTAGTACAGACGCCACCACCCCGGGCCTTTGGCCGTTGGGGAATTGATCTTATTTGTTCATTTCAGCAACACCCCTGGGCGCGTTACTGTATAGTAGCCATAGATTATTTTACTAAGTGGATAGAAGTAGGGGCTTTAGCAGTTCGGAACTCCGCTGTCGTAGCTGCCTGGATAGAGGACAATATTCTATGCCGGTTCCCATATCCCGACGAAGTAGCAACGGATCAAGGGACCGAATTTGGCGGATATACACACCAGATGCTTATGGCTTATTCCGTGCACCACCGTAAGGCCCGAAAGCGCCACCCCCAGACTAATGGGTTAGTGGAGCGCTGTAATCAGACTATAGAAGAAAAAGTGAAGGTGGCACTCCAAGAAAACCCCCGATGTACATGGGACCAAGTCCTTCAACGAGTAGCCCGAGGCTTACGCGTCTCAAACCAGAGCAGTACCCAGCTCACCCCGTATGAGCTGGCTTTCGGCCGCTCCCCACGTCTTACTAAAGACCAGGATACGGACCAGAAGGATACCGATCCAGAGGATCGACTTTTGATCCCTCGAGAGCGGTTGGAAAAGTGGGAGGCCGCAGCCCGACGAAATGTTATTCAGGCCCAAATTAGGCAACAGCGGGCCCACGCTAGAAAGGGTGGTCGCCGGACGGCCAACATTGGGGATATGGTGCTGGTTAAGAAGAGGCCCAGGGACCGACACGATACCAGTGTGGACGGGCCTTATAAAGTAGTAAAAATAGATGAACCTGGATCAAAGCTCAGAGTAATAGGGTGTCCTAGAGGGGAATGGATACCTTTAGATGATGCCGCCCCTTACAAATACAAATAGGGGCGCTAGATTAACCGGTATATACAATGACCTGTCTGACCAACAAGCTTCCCGTGCAATTATTACCCTCTGAATGACTATGACTGGAATAGACCCCCTAGCCTGTGGGCGGTCGAAGTAAATTATATAGGTCACTGACCAGCACGAGACAAAGCCCATCAGGTGAAGGGCAGCTTTATGACCTTCTCGCAAGCTGGTCGACAGGTCAGACTTAATAGGACAAGCTGTCCGGACAAAGGGCTGACGGGCGCCTTACCCGCTGAGTTACCCGGGGAAACGCAGAGTTGTACCTGCAAGGGAAAACGCCACTTCCCCGAACCCAGGGTAACCTTACTCTGTACAGTTACCCGGGGTAACCTTACCATGTACAATTACCCAGGGTAACGCACCACGGATACCCGTGCTCTTTCCCCGCCTCGACCGATATAAACTTGCACGCGCGGAAGTCTGGCAACACCCCCAACCACTCTCACGACCCCCGCCGCACGAGCGAGAGTCGTTGAAACGTACCGACAAGCAGGATCGTCCCAGCCCCCATCGGCCGAGTGGACTCGCCCAAGAAATCGGAGCAATCCCCTTTGGGGATGATCCCCCGTCTCTCTTCATTGCCAAGCGACAACGAGGAGGAGGGAACGCCAGTGGCCGAATGGATAGTGCGGACCCGGGTGGAGAACGGGGAATTTCAGACGATCGGACAGCAAGTCCTGTATGCCGAGGTGCCGACAGCCCAAGGGACCAGGAGGTATGTCCTCAATCGCGGACCGGAAGTACGGATGTCTCCTTCGAACGCGCCCCTAGACGTTCCGCTCGGCGTGACCCCACTGGAGGGCCCAAGCGCAAGCGGAGTCCTGCCGGGAATACCACCTATGACGCCTCCGGTGGTTCCCACGATACACGCGCCTCGGGCGGAGCTTCCGCAGCAACCCATGTACGCGCCATGGAGTCTTTGGCCAATGAACATGGCCCCAGTGATACTGGGAAACTTGGAGAATCCAGTAACAAGAAGGACGGCCCCGACCCCGACAATACCGCGCCCAGCGGGCCTCATGAACCCGAGCATGCACTGGGGATGGATGACTCCCAGGCCCCAATGGCCATCCGTGTATCCGGCCCAGTGGCAGCCACGCCGTCCCGACCCGATCGCCCCCGTGGAGAGAGCGAATCGCAATGCAGTCATGACGAGCGAAGGGGTAACCGACCCCGTGGGGCGCGCGGGCGGCGAACGAATCGAAGTTACCGAGGCGGAATTGCCGGCCGAACGCGGGTACAACTCCGCCCCTCCGGACGCGTCGTTAGCCCACCCTACGGGTGTGAGCGCGCCTACGGCAAGCACCAGCGCGTTCGCATTGCCGGGCGCGGAGGTCCCTCCCTTGAGGACCCACAGGACCTCCTCGCCACTCTCCGGGGTAGTCAGCGAGCAAATCCGTACGGAACCTCTCCTGTCGGGCCCAATGACGGTAACCAATTCGGGCCAATTGACAAATGCGTGCCCATGGGCGTCAGTGTGCCTCCCACCACGTCATACTACCCCGTTGCCTCTCTCGGAACCCCCGTCACGCAATGGTGGCCTGACGAGTTCGACTCCCATTTTGACGGCCAATATAGTAAGCCAACAGGGGCATCTTTCCGACCCATTATGGCCGCAACGGACATTACCCGGTCACCGGTGGCCGCCCCCAGAACCCAATCTACTATCCCCGTTAAGCGATCCGACGTGGGGGGAACTTGGGGAAAGGGTAATCGCCACCGAAAGTGCCGCGAATGTGGGGGAGTCTGTTATGTCCCCAAGCTTTTGTCCGGTGACCAAGGGGAGGTTATGTGCCTCCCATGCTACGCCAAGTATGGCGCCAATGGGTCCTAGAATAGACCTGCCACCAATGGACGCTCCAGCCGATAGTTTACCGCTGGCAAGTCAGGTCGACTCTGAGATGTTAGGAGCTATAGCTCCCGAAGTACTGGACAGCGGCCCCCACGAAACCGGTGAAGTAGTACAACCGGTTAGGAAAGAGGAAACACCCCAATTAAATCAGGGGACCTCTTGGGCTGGGCCCCAATCGCCCAGTTCCCCCACATACTCCCCAATTACTGAAGTTGGAAATGATGAGGGGGGGTTAGCAGAGCCAGGGACTGAAGGGATGACTAACCCTATGGGACAAAACCCAATACCACCGTGCTTGCACCATGCCGGGGGTGAGTTTGATGCCAACCCTATGAGTACTCCCCTACCCTTAGTCAGCAGCCCTTTAGGGCCTGGGGGACCCTCATTGGGAGAACTGATTCGGCAAACGGAGGACGCCCAGACACCATTGCTGGCCCCCTCACGCTTGGATGAAGATTGGATCATGCGCGCACGAAACACGCTGCGGTTTGTGACCAGTTGGATCAAGCTGGCCAAACTCGCTGAAACGGGCTACATCCATGAGGGGCAGACCATATCAGGCGAATTTGTAGCAGCCATGTTTGGTCACTTAAACGTGTGTGCTGCTACCGCCCCTCGGCTGGGGTCCTTCCGCTGGCCTTTCAGCATACCCCGTGCAGCTGTAGCCCGGAGTCAGTTTTCCACAGCCCAGCGAATTAGCCGGGAACTTGCAGCGCAACAGGGCTATGACCGAGCCCAAACCTGCCATTGCGTAATATGCAATAAGCGAACACCCGTAGACGTGTTTCCAGCTGAAGGAAGCTCCCAGGATCAAGTTCGGGCTAGCGACAGATGCCTTTCCTTGGGGTGTTCATACCACACCATTTGTTTCCGGACGGAAAGGAAGGCCATCTCTCTTTGCTTCTATAAATACCAGTACATTGCTTACCTGGCAGACCGAGGAATCGAACCCCCACTCACTCACATCTTTCCTCGTCAGGAAACACTGTTGGGGCTATCCTCCGAAGCAGCCCAATTACTGATTGAATTCGAACCGGGCTGGAAGGCAGAACATGGGGGACTCCACCATTGTCCCAAATGCGCCCACACTACCTATCTCGACTCCTTAGAAGTCGAGGGAAAGCGAGTACAGGCGCGCTTTCGGGAGAGACCCCAGAATCTCATGTTCTCAGCATGGGTTAAGGACTATCTGGGGTACCAAGAGGAAGATGCCATCAGCGGGGCTGCATTATGGACACAATTAAGCGATGGTCGCGCCCCCGGCGACGAAATCTGGGATGATTATTACATATCTGTCGCTGGTCTGGAAGGGTTGACGCCTCCTAGAGACGTCAATAACTCGTCTCACTCTAGGTCGCCGTCTTCCAGCCGCTCGCAGCCTTCTCGTACCCCCTCACAGGCCATGACATCAGCGGGCAGCCCCCCGCCTTCGCCTACGTCACGGAGAACGGCCGGAAGGCGAAGTGGGTTGGCCCCCACACTGCCTCCCATGACTTCACCTACGCCAAGTTCTTCGCCCAGCAAGGTGACTGGAGCCGGGACTATGCCTTCCCGTCTTCCCCGGTCCAGGAGACGGTCTCCGGAAGGACGCATCTCCCCAAGGCAGAATCGCAAACATCTACAAGGTACCCCAGACCGAACGACTTCGTCCGTCATCGATCTACAGACGGAATCCGAGCCGTTTGGACGAGACCAGGAGACAGCCGAAGAGCTCCCAAGGCTGACCATTCCTGATCTACCGAGTGGTGTCGATTATGTGCTGGACGAACCCGGATGGCAGACGGACAGCAGCCCTGACTATTCACCTACGGATGACGACGCTGCCATCGCACCAAACGAGTGATTGGAAGTTCCCAAGTGCTGAGGTAGGAACTATGAGTGTGACGCGACTGGAACTAGAATTATGGGTAGAATATGGCTGGGAATATAAAGGTGATGTGTCTGGAACTGGAATCCCGAGTGTGACACGGATGGAGCAGCTAGTACGATGTGACTGAAATCACGAACATTGCATGCTTGGTACTGGGAACAAATCGCGAGAATTGACTTTCAATTAGTAGACGGGGATTAACGGTGGCAATGGCAAACCGCCCAACCTCTGATGTCCCATGACTACGCCTTTCCAGGGAGTCAGTAGGGAAGGTGTACTGACTAAGCGGATCATAGAGCTGGAGATAAACCTTTTTACAAGGGCATTACTATTGATGTCGTCATTTTTCTACCAACTCTGAAGATTGTTCTGATAGGGCCATAAACAGATATGCTCTTTTCCTTAATGACTTCCTTTTTCATCAGTAATCAGTAGACGTCTGACCAATGATCAGAACCGTAAAAATTAGAAGAGTGGGTAAAAGAAGAACATGAGTGAGGGAGACCAGTAGCCGGCCCCTCCGAAAACGCGACTCACGCAGGGGCCCCACCTGCCGAGACAGACGGGACCCGTTGGGCAGTCTGACTTAAAAAAAAAAAAAAAGAAAAAAAAAAACTGACTGGGCGGGACCTGATATGGCCGCCCTTGTAACAATATGGGACAGTAGATGGGACCCAATTTGGGCAGTCTACTGATGAAAAGAAAATGGGGTGAAAAACGAGACGGAAAGACAGGGTTGTAGCTGCCACTGATGGACCAGTACAATCTTTGCTGGTCTGACTGGGGAGTATCGTAAACCTCAGTTTGAACCCGGTATTCTGGACTGGGTTCAATGAGTCGCTGTTCTGAGGCGACTTCTGCATTCATCTTCATCGTACATATCATCAGTTTGAGGTGATCATGGACTGAATCGGTGGTCCCTCGATTGAGGTGATGATCTGCATTGTCTGTACTGTGCCGTCTTGTATGTGTCATAGGCCGGGATACAAACATGCAAACAGATGTGATCCCTTTTTGGACAATCTGTTGGTAAAAGAAAAACATGGATTAGAATGCCGGGGCTAGGACACTCAACTGACGGATTTGGAAGCTGGACGGGTAGTCCTGTCTGACGTAGGATAGGCAGTCTTGTCACGTCAAAGGCTTCACCATGTGTCTTTGTCTGTAAACAAGGTCATATGTCTGTCTGACTGGAAGTGGATGAATACCCCAAGTCTCCGGGGATCGAAAAAGTGTAAAATTTTTTTTTGGGGGACTCACGCGAGGGCGCGTGAGGGTTCGTTGGGGCGCGACGCCACAGCTGTGGCGATTTTCTGAGTACCCCGCCGGAACCGCGTACCTTGATGATGGGTAACATTATAGTAACTGAATGATAGGAAAGTCTATGCACGTTGGGATGTTTTGCAGTTGTTTATGAAGGCTGTAAGTTGTGCCCTGCCCGTACGACGATGAGGTAACAATGTCGAGAATGCTCGCTGCCTTGTGAGGAAGTCCCATGACGGATAATGCTGTCAGCTACCCTTAAACCGGAAGACTAGATGGCAAACGACAACCCCATGAGCCTATGCTGGAGGAATGATGACGTGCTGCCTTGTAAAGCCGCTGCCGGATGCCAGGAGGGCGAGCTGGACCGCTGAGGAGACGACCGACCACCGGAGGACGTACCCACACCTTTGGATCTGGAGGTGGGAAGTCTGAGGAGTATTCCACACCACGAGCTGCGCCCCGGCGAGGGGAGTCGGACCAGATACCTCGGGTAATTGACGAGTTTAGTAGAGTTCTGGGCCGCCCAGGGCGACTTCAGTGACTTAGGCCGGGAAGGTTACCATGGGTAAGACAGCCAGTGACTTAGGCCGGGAAGGTTACCATGGGTAAGGCAGCCAGTGACTTAGGCCGGGAAGGTTACCATGGGTAAGGCAGCCAGTGACTTAGGCCGGGAAGGTTACCATGGGTAAGGCAACCGGTGACTTAGGCCGGGAAGGTTACCATGGGTAAGGCAGCCACGGGTTAGACACCCTGGGTAACGCACCCCGCGGCTTCGGGAGGGTAAGGATACCCTGGGTAACGCAGACCAGTACTTAGACAGGAGTAGCCAGTATGTTGAGACGCGGGTGGCACACCCTGGGTAAAAGGTACATTCGTACCGTGTATGAAACTGACGGGACCTTTCAAGGAACCTGGGTAACGGTGCCGCGCCGGCGGCTCGGGTATTTAAAGACACACGGCTTCACTTGTAACAACAACTGCGAACCTTGGGCCCACCTCGCTGTTGTGTGTGTGTATCTTTCGGGGATTGTACCCCGCTGAGTGGAGAACATGCCGCGCTGACAGACGCCCATTGTGGGTGCACTTCGCCGTCGAGTTTAGCTCGGACGGGCGAGCGTCTCAATTCGTGCGTGACCGGCTCATTGCTGGAAGATTCGCCATTGGGACGCCATTTCTGCGGTGGTTCGAGGCTCGACGCCACACGTGGCGCCGTGCGGTACATTGGACCCTCCTAACTCTGACCCGTCAAACTCACCGGAACCGGCGGGAGCTCGGTGTCTAATGGGCACGCTTGCAGCACGATCAAGCGGGGGCGGTAAAAACGGGCCCGGGCCCGCCACACTGCCCCGCCGGTCGCTGGCGAAGGATGACGGACTCGGAGGGGCCCCCGGCCCGGGGGCCTAGGCAGAATGGGTTATCGGAGACTCCTGCTGACCGCGGCCTTGTGCCTGGCCAGCTTCGTCGCCTGCCGCGCGAAGCCCACCGCCGTCATCTACGTGAATGTCTTCAGCATCGGCGACCTGAGCAAGATGGTCGACCCCAGCGCCGTCTACACGCACTACAACTTCGCGTTCTGGACGCAGCGGTTCGGCCCCGTGGACGCCGCCCGAACGTGGTCCACGAACAAGCTGGGAGACAGGCCTGAGGTGCGGGCGGCCAGGAATAGGGGGGTCAAGTTCATCATCTCCTGTGGGGGCGCCACGGAGAGCCCGCAGTTCTCCACTTCAGGGGCGACGTACGGCCGCGGCGTGGCGGAGTTCGCTCTGGCCAACGGCTTCGACGGCGTCGACTTCGACATCGAAGGTGGGGGGAGCGCGTGTGTGTGCACGATTCTCGCATATAACGGGTTCCGGGTCGCCGCAAGACACCGCACACGACGGCTGCACTGGGTCAATAGCAACGACCCTTTGGAGCGCGCTCCGCTGGGCACTGCGCTGCCGCGGCCGAATTTGGTCTGTCTTGGATGCGGCACTTGTTCGTTGAGGAAGCGGGTGGATAGCAGCAGTCGGTAACACCCGATCCGTGCTGGGCCAGTGACGAAGGTGTGCTTGAACATACCACACGTAATGCGGCCAAATCTAGAGTTTCAGGCCATTGTTGCGCGCTTTCGTGGCGGAAGGGCGCGTTTCAAGGGCCGCTGAACCGACTCTGGGTGCCTTTGTCGCGGCACCAGCACTTGCACAGCCCTCCGTCGCGTGCGGATTGCAGGGGCGCTACCGGGCATGCTCACGGGACCGTGCCACGGGGCTTCCACGCTTTGCATTTCTCGTCATTCGATGATTGTTGCACAGTCAAACTATCACGAATGTTCGCGAACGGCACTGGTGTGCATGCGTTCACCAGTGGGCGGCTCAGGACGTGTGAGGGCTGCGGCGCAAAGCGCACCGGTCGCGGTGCCTTCGATCGGAAGATTGGGAAACTGTGGTGCACTGGCCGTCACGGTTGTGCTGTCAATGGGGAGGGGTGGAATCTTTGGCGCCCCCGGTGTTGGATGGAGGCCAGTGGGAGCCGCGGTGGGCAGCGGGGGGCGTCGTGAGTGCGACGCCGCGTCGGCAGACCACCGCGAATCTGTGAATGGGCACTGGTGCAGTCGGCGCCACAAAAGCGGGGGGGTGGGGGGGGGTGGGGGGGGTAACACAGGTTGGCGACCGGGGCCACTTGGAGAGGGGGCTGGGGCACAGGGCGGGGCTTCGCCGGGACGGCAGTCGTCACATGTCAACGATACCGCTCCATTGGAACCGGATTGGTGGCGATCACGTTTGGCAACTCGCAGAGAAAAGAGGGGGAACGAATGACAGCCCTATCAAACGCGCTTTCCGCAAGGCTACTGTGTAGAATTGTGTCGATCTTCTTGACGTTCGACGAAATGGTTTTTTTGTCGCTCTGGAACACCCAAGAGCGGGTCGGTGCGGCCAAGCGGAGCACAGAGGGGGTGGGCCACAAGTTTTTGGGAGGTTGTGGCGCGCAGCTCCACAGTACTCAGTGCGCAGTGCAGTGGCGGAGGGCGAGTGGGGTTGGGATGGGATGGCGCCTGCTCAAGAAAGACAGCCAAAAAAGGTGCAGCAGCAAGAGCGAGTTGTGTTTCCCCAGCAGGGTGTAGACATACACCGTACTACCACACTATGGAAGTTTCCAAAAATTACAGTACTACCAGAAGCAACGACAGATGCGCAAGGCCTTGCCCGCTGCCTTCACACTCCATTCACCATGCTGGGTTAATAGCTACCTCACGAGCGCTACAGCATTACTAGCGGGGGACATCCATATGCTACTCAGCATAGTGTGCATACTACAGGGCTTAGGTATAGCACACAATGGCATACATATCATGCAAGCCAGGCTACGTACTTAAAGTTGCATACCTCAAATGCGTACAAATTTCCGCACAGAACGGTGGCCCATAATAACCCAGCTAATATCGGCAAGAATGTCCATGGGGCATTATCTCAATCAAGAGATATTTCTGAGATCTCACAAGTAGTTGTCTCTGGATAAGAGTTTTTCCAAAGAAACTGTTGCTCCACTACAGGGTGGGCATCACGGAACAGAACCGTGTGGAACAACCTTTATGCACTGCATGCTGCAACATAAAGTACTGTCGCACATTGCACCACTGGCTGGCCATGCATCAAAGAGAAAAATTAGTGTTTAAGAACGTCCGATACATTTTATGGGCCCAGCTTGAATGTTTCAATATACCAACAAGCCATGGATGGACATGACAATCAATGCCTTGATGTTGCCTTTGGTTATCAGCAATTCCATCTGCACAAAATCATTTGAACACCCTTTATGCATGCTGTAATAATTTCCAGGACACTTCTTGCACCGCGGCCTTGATGACGCCATTTTGAAATTGTACACATGTGCTGCAATGAGTTTGTTGCTTCGCCAAAATTAGGATTTGTGATGACTGTTGATGAACTATGTTCCACTGGCAACCGATCGCTCAATGACAGCTGGTGATGGTGTCTGTAGCCTTTGGCGGAGGCAGTGATGACGGGACAGGAACCAGTTGGGTGATTGAAGCCACCATGGAAGCCAAGCGTGTGTTCCCAGGGGCGATTATCACACATGCACCTCAGGCGCCGTACTTCACTCCTCAATTCACCGCCAATTACGTAGAAGTTGAAAAGCAGGTGGGAGTTACAGCCTCATTTTGCATTCTTAGACGCGCACCTCACACATATGCTGATAACGCATCACGCACCATCAAAGGAATCTTATTTGGTGATACTCGTCTGCAAGACACAATCAGCATGAGTGTGTGCACCAATTCGTTAGGCTTTCCTCCTCTAGAATTCCGCCTTCATTCCTGACAAATTAAGCACTGGCAAGTGGCAAAGTTGAATATTTTTCGGCATTTATTTTTTCGGTTTACTAATGAAAACTCATTGTGCTGAATATTTGTGACCATATTCTCAACACCTTCATTCTTTGCATTTTCTGTGGGCAGAAGCAGAACTATTTCGTTAACATGCGTTAACTTTAACGCACTATCATCATCTTGGAACGATAATGTACATGGCCAACTTATTTCGTGTTGTGTATATGTTTGCATGAAAATTGCGAGAACTCGTGAATTGTAGCGTTCAATAGCTATAAAAATTCTGCTCTGTCTCGCTGTCTCACTTGGCAAGTGCAACGGGCCAATTTTGATTCTCACTACTGGAACCAGGCTTGGCCTTTACGGCATAAACACGTTTGTATTTACGTCCATTTACGAGCAAAAATATTTTAACATTTTTGCACGTAAATAGGCGTAGCAATGCGCACAAATGGCCCTACGTACCTAAAGACAGTACACACCGGCTCAAGGAGTACGGGGGGTGGTAGCTAGACCATTTGAAATGTGCAGAAAACTGTCTTGGTCAACGACATCGTTGCCATGCCGAGGGTGAGGCGGACGCTGTGTTGCCGGTGCTCCAGGGTTTGGAGAACTCATTGTTTGAGATATCAATATGTAATCTGGGCGTGCTGGGGAGCCTTAAATATGCGTGAATAAGGCGGTAAAATGGCCGTTTCCTTACTCACGCCATTTTACGTGTCAAAACGTAAGTGTAAAATGGAGCCGCAAACGTAAAGACCAAGCGTGACAGGAACTAGTAGTAGCTAATTGCTTTAATAGCAAGGTTCAGGTTGTGGCACAGGTTGGCACCATGATCGACTTTTACAACATTCAATTCTACAACCAAGCAAGCACCTCGTATGACAGCTACGCCGCATTGTTTGAGCGTTCCGGTGGCTGGTCGGCGGGCTCATCTGTCATGGAGATTTCCGACAAGGGCGTTCCCTTGTCCAAGATCGTTGTTGGGAAGCCGGTGACGAGGGCGGGCGTCGTGAACAGTGGCTTCGTGGAGATGAGCCATCTGGCCACTTTCTACAGAGAAGCGGCCTCCAAGGGGACTGTTCCAAGGGGCTTCATGGGCTGGCAGTGGAGTCTTGATGCGCGAGAGCTGGGCGGGAGATGGGCACAGACGTTGGGAGCAGCCTGGAGTGGAGTGCCCAATGTTCCAAAGAGCTCGCCCAGCCCCAGCCAAGTGGCTACCCCGACTGCTCCCTCCACAGAGAGTGATACCTGCACCGAAGTATACACAGTGGTCGAGGGAGACTCGCTCTGGGCAGTCGGTCAGCAGTATGGCGTTGAATGGCAGGCAATTTTTGAGGCCAACAAAGATACGCTGCCGGACGGCAATGCCATTCACGTCGGCCAGCAGTTGCGCATTCCCGTGCCATGCGATGCAGGCACTGGCCAAGGACCCACCGTGCCCACGTCTACCGACCCAGTGGCTCCCAAAGTCCCAGATACTGCCAGTCCGGCGGCACCTTCCACAGAAAGCTGGGCTTGCTTCCATGACTACACAGTGGTCGAGGGAGACTCGCTGTGGTCGATTGGCCAACAATTTGGCGTCGAATGGCCGGAAATCTTTGACTCCAACACTGACACCCTGGAGGAACCAAGTGCCATATACGTCGGCCAACATTTGCGTATTCCAACGCCATGTGGTACAGGCGCCGGCCAAGAACGCTCTGTCTCAGGTCCGGTCGGCCCGGCGACACCCTCTTCAGGAAGCCAATCAAGCTTCTAAGACTACACAGTGGTCGACGGAGACTCGCTGTGGGCGATTAGGCATCAATTTGGCGTCGAGTGGCCAGAAATCTTTGATGTCAACGCAGATACATTGTCGGATCCGAGTGCCATATACGTCGGCCAGCAGTTTCGCATTCCAATGCCATGCCATACAGGCGCTGGCCAAGGACCCACTGTGCCTCCGGCTATCAACTCAGAGGCTCTCACTGTCCCAAATCCTGTCATCCCGACGCCTACTTCCACAGGAAGTGGGGCTTGCACGCAAGGCTACACAGTCGTCGAGGGAGACTCGCTGTGGTCGATCGGACAACAGTTTGGTGTCGAATGGCCAGCAATCTTTGGCGCCAACATGGGTATGCTGTTGGAACCCAGTGCCATATATGTCGGCCAGCAGTTGCGCAATCCGGCGCCATGCAATGGGGGTCCTGGACCTGTCCAAGAACCACTTCCCATTTACCAGCCTCCGCCCACTTACCAGCCTCCTGCCACCTACGATCTTCCAACCACACCTAGTACTCCTACCGTTTCTGGTCCTGCCCCGGCTGGCGGGGGCTCTCCAGTTGGTGGGGGCGCCCCGGTATACATTGGCTCCCATTTGGTGCAGCCTGGGCAATCCGTGTACATGCTGGGAGACATTTACGGCATCGACTGGCAGGACATCCTAGACGCGAACAAAGAGAGGGTTACGCCGCCCAGCCACATGGTTGTGCGCCACACTCTCAGGATCACTTGCGAGAAGGCGAATAAACTCGTGTCGGCCGACTGCCCGTCCTTGCACGTCGTACATCCTGGAGAATCTGTCTATGTGCTCGGAAAGATGTACAATATGCCGTGGCAAAAGATCTTCGAAAGGACTAGGAGCAAAGTGACGGATCCAAGCCAGGTCGTTATTGGCCACACGCTGGAGATTCTTTGGTAAAGGCGTGGTGTTGGTGGGAGCCGCTGTCTGGGTGATGTGCTTTATCCCATGGCAAGGGAATGGCGTAATCGTCGATGGCTGATGGGAGCCAAATTGGCAAGGGCTCCGAACTATTTGGTGTGAGGTGAGAACGTGGCATCCAGCAGAGGACGGCCAGTTTGCGCATCCCACACAGCTTTCTATGGAATCGCAGAATTGCGGAAGACTTCTTTTTCGTGTGGCTCAATCGGAGATGGGAAATTTGGTTGCCAACTAGATAAAGCAAGAACTCGGACGGCGTAAGGGCGCTGATGAGGAACGCGCCGTATACGGCAATATACTACGTAATATTGGCAGTGATTGCCGTTGGACGTGCTGACAGCTGTTAACGATTTGAATCCGTAGGTGGAAATAAGTGCCTGGTGGCAGCCGCCTTGTGAAATTGAGCGGGAAACACTCGGAAGCACGAGCATTGCACTATGCCGCCAATGGTTTAGAAGAACCGAGTTTGTGGTCGTATAATGAGATTTGGGGTTGCACAGAATTTGTGCAACAATCTGATGGTATGAAGTGGCACTTGAGGTACTTGAGGGACAACAGATGTTTTTGATGTTATGGAGCGGTCACATGAATTCAGCCCCTATTTATAGAATATATTTCATTTGCAGTTGAACAAAAAACTTGATGTGCGTCGTGTGGACATGCAAATGCCATTGCTTCTTCATCTACTGGGACAACTGCAGCCCCCCATTTGCCCACAATTTCTCCATCCGATAGACCTGCGAATAGCCCATTAACCTGAGTGGAGCCTGCAACATGTTGAGTTACACGATCTCCAAAGGGAATAACGTTGTGAATTTTCAGCCGGCTGCTGCAGATTGCACTCCCAAATCAGGTAGCTGCACCATGGCGTTTTCTAGGATTTTGGCATAATGTGCCTATATGTGGCCCATGCCGCACTAATTTTTAATTCAGATAATACTTCAAGTAACGCCAACTTTCTATGGGCGTCCTTTGAATTGTGCTCCAAAGCCTCAATGTTGAATCTGATTATTAAGAGATCGGTCGTTCTCATGGACAGCGTACAGTGGGACCATCAAAAATCTTATAGGCATCCGCTCTACTTGGAGTCGTCTGCCAGGTGTGTTACGGTCCAGGCCATGAGGCCTAGTGGCGATAGCCAAGTATGGCAAAAAAGTGTCCCGACCCAGTAAGGACAAGGGTGTAACAAGGTGATTGACATCTAGATATCAATCATTTCATCAGATGCTTGCCAATTTCCGATTCAAAGGACTCCACCCAAATCTACTGCATCATCATCATCATCATTTTTTACAGAACAAGGCAATGAGGTAGCCGCCAGCTTCCTATTTTGCCTGAGCATAGCAGAGTCGGTGATTGGACAAGGATTGAATGAGTCAGTGATTGGATTGTGACCTACTTCACAAGGCGCCTCTTGTTAAATTATTGAGTAATCGCACTCCAATTTATTTTGCAAGAAGAGATTACAGGGTAGATGCCGATACGTTTGCATGCATACGCATGCACATATCAAGAATACACAAAACCAACATGATGTGTTAGTCCCAAACCACCATGTATCCATTTTCCATTGCCTTGGCCAAAACCACGTTCCACGAAATCATCCCATCAGCATCCCAAGCGCCCTTTGTAGGCATCTATTATCCTAAAGGAAAGAAGCCTGCACTAGTTGTTGATCATGCTTCATGAATGGTGAGAGCCTTGGCTTGCCACCATTTGTCATTATCACAACCCGCAGGCCTGAATGGCGGGTCCTCTGGTGGGCCATCACTAGGAGAAAAGGGCCAAATAACATGTGCGCAATCCCCCCTTGACCCTCGACACTAAACCAGCCAAAAAGTGGACACCACCAGCCAGCGCATGTTCCAAACTTACGACATTCAAGCATTCAGCCCCATCCCTGGGAACCGCACCCTTGCTAGCTTTAGCAAATGCACCACGCGTATCCATAAACGCTCCAAGGGCCCCACCTACTCACTATGCAACCACTCCGCAATCTGCCCCACAAACCCCCTGGCATCGCCCGTGACTGGACATACAACAATATCGGCTATGCTCTATATAAAGGAGACGCCTTTCAGACCCACTCCTAGCAAGTGAATGATTTTGCCTTTTTTCTTGCTTTTTCATCTATTGGTTTCTCAGTCGCCTCCCCCCTCAGAATCTACCATACTTGCTATATGTGGTAATCATTGCAGCCAATAAACTACTGAAGTACTTCACCGTTATGTAGAAAGTGCCACCTATTGCAATACTATTATATAGGGGTGTAGATCATGACCCGCCACAATCCAACAAAGAAGGGTGTCACACCATTCGGCGCAAAAGTCAAAGACTACCAAAACATAATAAGAAGACGAACAAGAAGGTGTTTTCAGCACTATTATACATATACCTTAGATATCTACTTGTTTCTTATCTACACGGTGCAGAGGACGACATGCGTGTCAACATGCCAAACTACCCAAGAGATGGCCCCAATGATGAACTATGCTGAAGACAAATCAAGCGCAAAAAAGACATGGAGTAGGTCAAGGATGTATACACACCCTTAGGCAAGTGGTACAATGATAAGTATCCCATTGCTGCCCATGGCAAAGTAGGATTGAAAGAGGCCCAAGCGAAGGTACTCCTTTAAGAGTGGCAAGCCCACAACATTGGGCCACTCAGCACATTGTTGGACAATGCATGATGATGAATGCAACATAAGATGCACAACTAGTTTATAGAGTTTTTCCTACATCAAAGGAAGCATGTTTGTGATGCCATTGATTATTCAAATGGTGGATGCTAGGCAAACTAGTGAACACTGATCTGACTTGATCATTTTAAAGCCAAAAGTTTAGTAAAAGTCGAGTTGCAATGTTTCATCCTAATATACTAAATATACAACATGCAGCCTGGCAACCACACAACCATGCCCAGTTAATGCTTGATGGAGGTTTGGGGATAGGTGCCGTGGTAACCTTGCAAGATGCCAATACTGCTTGTCATGGGGTTTGTGCATGAGCAGGGCTGCATGCATGGGAGGCCAATGGGCAAGGATAAACTTAGAGCACCGTGTCATTGGGACTCGTTTCCAGCGCTAAGAAGTGAAGTGAAACACAGCATAGAGGTGTTTCTTTTGTGCATGCATGTGCGTTCCCATGACAACTAGTTGTGTGCGTCCATCGGGTACCCTTGTGGCTGGCGTCACATGTGCAGCTTGGCGTGCTTGGCTTGCTCCGTCACCCTTTTCTTTTTTTTCGAAACGCTCCCTTCTGCCCGCCCCTCCCTAGTAACCCCCTCTCTCATGGCTATCCGTCAACGCTTGGAGCTCGCAGTTCAGATGGAACTCACTCAACCCAATGCACTGTTGCCGATACGGCACAACGTACAGCCCCGAACGCCTCCACAAAAGCGTCGTGTCAGCAGCCGTCCTCCGCACGCACAACACCCTTCTGGTGCCATTTGCCCGTATCCCATCCCCGCTCGCATCCAGCCACACGGCCCGGCTCATTGGCCAACGTCCAGCGCGCCGCACCCCTCCGCTTGCGCCTACCATGCCTCCCCAGGCAGCCTGGCGCGTGGGCCACCCCAGCGTCCCCCCGCCCACCGCCCGCTGCTGCTGCGATGCCCGCAGCCCCTCGTCCTCCCCTGCGCCTGGCCGCGATGCTGCCCGGCCCAGATCATGCTCATCAACGCCCCACCCAGCCCCTCCCCCTCGATCCCTGCCTCGCTGGCCATCGGCATCACGCCCGACGGGCATGGGCAGCTTTCCTTTGAGGAAGGGGCCCCGGTCAGCGGCCTCCGTGGCTGATGGCGTGGCGAACCGGGGCGGAAATCCGGATGGCGGGTCCCCAATGCCCAGCGGGGAGGCGAGGAGCAGGATGTTTTGGAAGTTGGCGGCATGGCTGGGCGCACCGCTGCTCGTCGGCGCCGGCCTGGCGTCAGTCGGCGTGCTGCCCCCCTGGTCGTCGATCCAGGGAGTGGTCCAGGCGTCCGGGATGTGGAGCTCGGGGTTTTTGGCGGCCACGTCGCTGGTGTTCTTTTCTGAGGTCGGAGACAAGACTTTTTTCATAGCGGGGCTGTTGGCCATGCAGCTGGGGCGCTGGGTGGCCTTTCTGGGCTCTCTGTCGGCGCTGGCGTTGATGTCAGTTGTGTCTGTGGGTATCGGCCGGGCATTTGAGGCCATTCCCGAGGGCCTCAAGGCGAGCCTGCCGATGGGGGAGTACTTCGTGGTGGCGCTGCTGGTGGTGTTCGGCGCGTCGATGCTGCGGGACGCGTTTGGAGGGGGGGAGGAGGGGGGGGAGGAGGGTGAGCTGGCGGACGCGAGGGAGGCGGTGAGCAGGGCGGAGGAGGCGGGCGCGGTGGGCCGGGGACGATCGGCATGGCAGGCCTTCCTGCAGGTGAGAATTGTTGCACCCCAAGAGTATAGGTCATGCAAGGGGCACCCCCTCCTAGGCAAATGTACGGAAAAGAGCATTTTGTTTCATGCTGTGGAAAGGTGATGTAGAGTCCCACAGTGCATACTAATGAGCACACAACGCAAGCAAAGCAAAGATCAGGTATTAAAAGTATCCAGAGAACACAGCACATATCAGAATACTCCCGGTGGCAAGAGTACGTTGGGTTGTTTTCCATTTGCGGTGCTATAGGATAGTGTGTGGTTACGATTAGCAGTTGCATTTGTCAAAAATGCCAAGCACCGCCTCTGCACTGCAAAGCATTCTGCTGTCTGGCTCGTATACGAAATCTCCCTTGTGTGATATCAAGCCATCCATACTTCTTTCCTGCAGGTTGCCTCTCTAATCTTTGTGGCGGAGTGGGGGGACAGATCTATGCTGGCTACCATCGCTATGGGGGCCACAAGGAATCCCCTGGCAGTTGTGACCGGTGCAACACTGGGCCATGCAGCAGCCACAGCGATTGCCGTTTTGGCGTTTTCATGGGCAGCACAATACATATCAGAGCGGGTAGTGAAGGTGCTGGGCGGTGTGACCTTCCTGGCATTTGCTGTGGCCAGCCTGGCATCAGTGCTGCTAGGGGGTGGTGCCTAGAAGGGAAGGCAAAGGCCGTAAGTTCTTTATTTGTGGGTGCCTTCGGTGTTGACAATTCAGCCAGGGACTGTAGGCAATGTGCAGTGGTCCCTGCATCTGAATTATTTATTGTTGGACATGTCATCAAGGGTGCCTGGTCCGAATTTTGATTTTCCGTTGGACCTGTGCATTGAAAAGGCTGTAGGAAAGCTGGGGTTTTAATGCAGGGCCCATCCTGTGCAGCCCCAGAGAACATACCGCAGCTGAAAAATGGAGAGATTACCAGGGAGGGAACTGACACACAGCAAATCTGAACATTTGTTGAAAAAGTTTGCCCGAATTTCAGGGACATTAACGAATTGTAAATTGACAGTATGGTGTACGAATAAACGGGCAGCCATTTGCACAATGGACTGAGCCCTGGTGGCAATTGTGTTGCCCCTTCTTTCCCTGAGTGTTCCACCTCACTTGTGCACTGACTGGATTGAAACTCATCGGAAAGCCATTTGCGTTTCGCTTGGGAGGCTTGTGTGTCGTTCCGGTACATATCAAAGGAGCACTGCTTTGTCCATGCATTTACTTGACGTTTCAGGAATTGGATCGTGGTTGGAGGGCTATCTCTGGAAAGACAGTGCAACATGCAATTTCTCGCCTGGATAGCCTTGTGGTGATGACTCTGTTGCAGAATAGATACAGATCCTGCCACACAACTGGATTGCATTTAATGGCGAGGAGAGTAAATTGTGGGCTCATCCCCGAATTCATCCAGTATCAGAACATGTGCTTGATGCATTCATGAAGTGCTCAGTAACTGGCAACACGCCAGAAGCTGAGGTGTTGGATGTCGTATTCCATTGTTGATGCCGCATCGTTGCAGCTTCTCCTCGGGTGGATGCTCTATTGGAAACATCCTTTCACTGCACTGCAAGGCTCTCCCACAATGTGTGCAACGATTGAGGTAGGATGTCATCGGGTTTGCTCAGAACAGGAATGTGCATTGCACAACACATTCTTTGCCTTGTAGGATTATCACCTGATACCCATGTTGGTGAACGGTGGCCAACCGCAGAAAAAACCTCCATATCATGTTCGTTCGATGGGGTTTCGGCCCTACTTCACTTCTGTTTGCCAGCAAAGGCGATGATCGCCCATTTCAATCGTGCAGACCATCCTTTTCTTCTATAAGAACACTTGGAATCCAAATTTTGGGTCGAACAGCACTGGCTCGCTCAAGCAAGTGGGAGATTAAGTGCCCGCCACCACCGCATTGATGCCGTGGCGCTCTCCCAGAAATGCAATCAACTGTCCTCTGCCAGTCCGCACCACCAATTTGGGGGGGGCGGGCGAGGGCACTGCAAAATTAGGCCGGGCCAGCTGCATGCCTGCGTTGTGTACGGATGAATAAAATCAACCATTGATTCACGTTGTCTGGCCCACATTGCCTGGTCCACATTGCCTGGCCCCGTCTGTACCCTTCCTGAACCACTGGGACGCCCCGCATCCATCGCACAGCAGCGCAACAGACAGCAACAGGCAGTCCTGCATTACCAAGTCGACACAACCAAAATTGCAACGTCGTCTGTGCCACTACCGCGCCTCTGTCCTGCGAACTCTGTCACTGACAGCACCAGCTGCTTGGAAGCACCCAACAAAAGCGCCCCAGCCATCCAAGCATCACAGTGGCACGGGCGTGGAGTGCGTCAAAGCCCAGCATTTTTAACCAAAACCAACAGCACCACGGAGGTGTGTTGAGAATCGTCTACAGCCACATCCCGCCCCCACTGCCTGCGCTCACCGTCCCTTTCCCTGCCCACACCCCACCCAATCTGGCAACAAGTCAGATGGGCAGCACGTCCATCGCACTCCGCTCACGCCACCCATGTATGGAGCCTGCAGCGCTGCCCAGGCCTCCATCTGTAACAACAATACCTTGTCCACCCCCCAACCCCCTTGGTGCTTCCTAATTAAGATATTTGCGGCACACGATCCGCCCCCAAGCTCTGACTGCGCTTTCGAACCTAACATGTAAAAGCGCTAAAACTTTCCACCCCAAATCCCTTGCCTGACTACATGTAAGTGCCCAAGCAGTCTTGTCGCTCAAGAAGACTGGATAGCACTGAAGCGCATCATGCCGACTTCACTGCCAGTAGTTAAGTTGCATGGGCGCCCAGCAAGTCTCTGTCAGCCTCCGGTTCGAGCAACTGGTGCCCACATGATGCTAATGCCAGATTATCAGACGCACCCGTCGCTGGCCTGCCCGCTCCACAGCCCGGAGCAACACCTCTACACCTCCTTGGGCGGTCTCCTTCGGCACCTCTCACCCCGCCTTTCCCCAGGCTCAGTCCCGGAGCTCTTCATGCGGGGATTCGCCAAGGAGCAGTTTTGAACTGTCTCGTTGCTTGCCATCGAAATCGAAATTCCCCTCTGCGTCGCTTCGAAACTGCCCGGCCAAGCTGCTTCGACCGCGTGCACATTTCCAGCGCAAACACAGCGCCCCAGCAACTCAAAGTTGGTGGCCGGCCGTCCCACATCCCTCAACTGGCCCCCCTAGCCGACCCCCTCCCGAATCACCTTGCGTCTAGCGTGATGAGCGACATGTGGCCCTCCTGCACGATTTCGTCCAGGTTCAGGATCTCCGTCTCTCCCGTGGTGTAGATGATCTGGGCGGAGTGGGCCTGCACGTCCACCCTGTGAATCTGCATCAGGTACCACAGGTTGTCGTCCGGCCAGAACAGCTCGGCCTGGCGGCCCTCCAGCCTCTCGCTGATGTCCTCGTGTGTCAACAGGCGGCCCGGTGCCTGTTGGAACGCAAAGCACTCGTTTGCCGTTGCGGTCGCATGTCACGGCGTGAATACCGCCAAATGCAAGGTTAATAATGTCGCACAACTCGGCCGTGGCACAGCACGCTTTCAACCACCAGTGCACTATTTTGGGCTGTGTAGCACGGTGTGAAATTTTGTACAGTGGTCAGTTTCCGCCAATGTACGTTGGGGAAGCAACAATGAAAAGCGATGCGTTCTGTCTTCTCCGTGGCAAGGGTGGCACTGAAACATTGTTTATGGGCTGGCGACGCTACCGTGCCCATTCGTTGCGCAGTGTATATTCGTACAGCCCTGCGCAGCGTGAACAGTGGCGATGATCATAGCGACTAAATGTTGTCAACATATTGCTGTCTCGCAAGAATTATCACTCAAGTTCACAGGGAATGCTGTGTCCACCACACGGTGGATGGAGCGACAGGTGAGAGGCCAGAACGGCTGGGACAACGGAGCAGGGCATGTGGGGTGTTGATTTCAGATCTTGTAATGGCGCATGCGGTGGAGGCATGGAGTACACTCGCTGGAGCGAGAAATACCCATCCATGCGGACTTGGTACAATGTTGTTGAATTTGAAGCGGAGAAGCGTAACGGAGAATGTTGGATACTCTTTCATCGGCAGCAATTGCGTCGTGAAACTTCTGCTCTTCGACCCGACGCACACCGACACATATCCTTCCTCCGATGCAGTCTCGCTGTCGGCGGCTTGCATAGCACTGCAAAGTGGACAAGGCTGCAGCGCCATTTTGCCGGGAGGGGTCGTTCCAACATCTGACACGTCGTCGGAAGTGCACAGCACATCTCAACACACCCGTGCAATTGCAAGTGCACGCAACATTCTCAACGCCAACACATTTCAATGTGCTGCGTGCGTGGCTCACCTGCGGCGATTTTGCGGAATGGCTCATGCCCTGCGGCGGCTTGACTTGGAACAGCACGTCCTCAGATATGGGGGTGTCTTCCAGCCGCAGGCCTGCCACCCCGCGGCTGCCAATGGGCATCAGGGGGTCAGGTATCACCAGCGGGTCCGCTGACAAGTCCCCCGCGGATATGTGGGGCGAGGGGCTTGGAGAGGGGTGCGTTGGCGTCAGGGAGGGGTTGGAGTACACCGAATGGACGCGTGTCAGCTGCGCGGGGCGTTCTCTCTTTATACCTAACAGTGATTCGTGCAAATGGTCGTTAAGACGCCAGCCAACAACAGGAAAAACGCTAACATTGAACTCAAAAAACACAGGCATTTTGCGTATATTGAGCACATGACGTTAATTCAAAGCCTCAGCTGTTCAGGGGAATTCCAAATTGGAAAATTACACTGGCGGCGTACAGTGTGCAAACTTCAGGACCTGTTTGCATCAGCACAGAGCGGAGGTGGGGGTTCAGCTTGAGCTGGTAAGCAGTGGCTCGAGGCAAACGGCAACAGCCTCACTGGCTTGTCACATGTCTGACACGCATTGTGCGCTTATGTGAATGGCTGATGTCGTATGACTGTTGTGCGGTGTTTGAAGCGACTTGGGATAGTCTGTACACGGGGGCCAAAACCGTGCGAAACTGGCTGCTCCTTGCCGTTCATCGGACAGGATCGCGGGATGCCACAAATTGGCGCATTGTTTATTGACATCCTCTGGACAAGGCAGCGAGATTCTGACCAATTTTTTCTGACCATTTTTTTAGTCGACGGAGTCAGCAATTGGGGAACCCAACATCTCCCTCCGATGGGATGTATGGCGATTTGTGCAGCCACATTGACCATTCAACACCAAGCAACCAAGCAACAGACAGCACCAAGAAAGGGAGGACATAGCCATTGGTGGCTGTATACAGTGCACAGTCCGACATGTCACCATCTGGGCACATCCAAAAGTGATGGTGCATATGCGGTGGTGCCTGCGAACATGCTCAACAAAGCAACACTGGCTGGCCTGTGGGAGCGTTTTTTTTTACTATTCCAACATTTGCCAGTTGCAATAAGCTGCATGCTACTGATGCTGCCAAAATCAGCAGGCTGCATGGCCCAAACTGCCCTTTGCAGGCTGATGGCCATAAGCCTATACAACAGCCCACTGGTTGTTAGCCCGCAAGGCCACCAAATGCAAAATTGCATCCTGTGATCTGAACTCTGAGGCAATTTCGAATACACAGCAACAGATGTGGCGCACCACTATCTTTTGCCTTGGATGGCCTCCTCGCCTCCGGCTGGTTTCGAGGGACTGGCTCCTCGTAGTTTTCCATGTCGCCCCCTTGCTCCTTGATTTCCTTCTTCAACAGCTTGATGTCTCCCATGAGTTCCAGGTAGTGCACTTGGAGAAGCTCGAAAGCCTGCGTAGCATGGCATGGCAGAGGCGCGCGAAATGGCGCCACAACAGCTGTTACGATCTGACGACTTTATCGTGTTTCAATGAACGTTGCGTTACGGAAATTACAAGATTTTCAGCACTTGTTTGAGCCCATGCTTATTATTCTCAACTTCCAACACGGCTTTCGAATCGCAAAGACAGATAGAACTTGTGCAAAACAGGCAATTTTATGCCAATGCTGAAAAGGCGGGCAGCAGCGCAATTACTGGTGCCTGCATCTGAAGGTGACCTGGATGAAACACTGGCAAAAGTGGCCCAAAGAAAACCGTTCAAAATACATCGATTGATTTGTTTTACCACACGGCACAGTTGTGGCACATGAAATCAAGCAGTTCAGCGCAAATTCACACGCGAATCTCAATATGGTGAAAAGTTTATTGATGCCAATAGAATGCGGCGAATTGGGTGAAATAGAACTTCAAGAAACGGAATGAGACAAATTGGATAAGCAAGAAGTTCTATGCCAACGGAATGAGGTAGATTGGGTGGAGCAAATCTTTTCAAACATAATGCGGCAAATTGGGTAAAGAAGAAGCTTCATGCCAAAAAAGGCAGCACCTGCTGTGCCAGAGCGTATTTCTCTTCTGCAAAGTGCATCAACATCCTGTGGTCTTCCTCCATCTCATCCAGCACAACCCTGCATGCGTCTTCAGAGAAATGGCTCAAGCCCCTGTGCTCGCGCTCCAGCTGCTCTTGGGACTGGGCCATCTGGCATCAGAAACACCAATTGACAACACTTGTCAAAGCATGAACTGGAGAGCATGCACAATTGTGCATAGAGTTAACAACAAAACAGAAAGCACAAATCAAGTTGATGCCATGCGGTGTGTAGATGGGAAGCAGGAACACTGCATTTTAGACACAAGCAACTGATTTTTATGGCAGCGGCCGAGGGGCAAAAGGGGGCATGCAAGGCACAAATATAATCAGCAGTGTCGACGAATGGCAGAGACGTGTGTGCCAGCAGTTCAAAAGCCGGCTTCACCAATGTTCTGTAGGACTTGCCAAGTCAGCAGTCACTGGAGAATGCACTATCTGGTATCTGGCAGTTCCTGGGAGGGCTACCAACCTTGTCTTGAATTTCTGCAAGATCAACAGCACAGCGCAACATCAGAATACGTGTTTGAGCCGCAGGAAAGAAAGTTGCATGAAAGGTTGTGAGGGGAGCTGCAGCATTCAGCAGCCTTGAGGGTCCACTTGCAGAATTTGAGCAACACAGCTACAAATAACATGAACTACAAGTCTGCAGTTATTCTACATAAAACTGCTAAGCCACAATACACACAAACCGATGATGACAGGCGTGGTGACCTGGATCAACTGACACGCCTTACAATCCCTGTGCAGCAATGCATGGTAAGTTCACATGGTGCACCATCGACACATCAATGCATCAAACAGAACAATCTGTGCATAGACACGTGTGCCCCCTCAGCTTTTTGCAGCCCCAGAACTCCAACAAAACAAAGAGACACATCGGCGTTTTGAGCAAAATTGCATGTGTGATGAACAACAATGATCTGGACATAATTTTTAGGCACATAACGCTGGCACGCAACACTGCACTGCACCTTCACATTTCTCATCCAAGGATTTCATCAGGTTGTATATCCTCAGGAGTTCAGGAGGTAAGCAGCTCGTGCCTGCAGTACAGCATAATGTGCACAGCTTCATTTCTTCTGTTGCAGCAACCCCACTGGAGAGTCCCAGCCACCTCTCCCATCCTGCTAGAGGCCAACACTGCCCTATGCATCAGGACATCATAGCACCAAAAGCCTTCGCAAATGTCAACTCCCTCCCATACAGAACTACTTTCAGATTACATGCGCTTTCACGCGGCACAAAAGTGGGATAGCATCCGGAACAAAACGACATTCATGCACAGAAAATTGTGTCCCCAATTGTTCGTGAATCCTTCTGCCAGCAATTCGCACACAGGCCAGAATTCTGGCCTGTAGCATGAACCCCTTTTGTGGGCTGTTGTTGTTGAGCACTGTGACATCCTCATGAAATGTTGGACACATGCAATGATCTGTGTGTCAATTTTCACACCACTGCGATGGATACTTTCAAACCGTGGGATTTTGATCTGCCACGCAATATACAGTTCTAGCCTGTGGCAGCTTCTCAGAACCTCCTATTTCCTGGCTTTGTTGTCTGTGTGAGCACGGTTGCAATGTGCTAATGAGAAAATTCGACACCCCAGCCGGCTCCAACCA
This sequence comes from Ostreobium quekettii, assembly GCA_905146915.1. Taxonomy (NCBI): domain Eukaryota; kingdom Viridiplantae; phylum Chlorophyta; class Ulvophyceae; order Bryopsidales; family Ostreobiaceae; genus Ostreobium; species Ostreobium quekettii. The sequence goes on along the minus strand of CAJHUC010003041.1, from coordinate 34,881 downwards.
ACGTCCATCGGCATTGGGTCGGACACTGCATCAAATCTATCAGGGCTTGTGGTGAGGATTCGATCTACCTTGCAACACCACTGCCTTTCATCCCAACAGCAGCATGCCAGCACATGGATGCCACAATTATTGCCATCTTATTCCTGGACTACTTTTCCCAGATATTTCTCTGCTCGTTGTTACAAACTGGGCCTGCATCCTGCAATCTGCTGCTCACCATGGCAGAATATTCCATTCCTAAGCGAAAACGGAGCATCAACGCCCGTTAAAGCAAATGCAACAAAAATAAATCCCAAAGAGGCATCATTTCAGCATTACTCAAGTACTGTGAACCCTTGTAGTGCAACCAAATAGTGCTAACCGTCGTGCTCACTTCACAAAAATTGGTCACAACTCAAGTGCTGCACTTCTGTGATTTCTTGCACGTTCTGATGAATCAGTCAGCAAATCCTGATATGGCAGTCCAGAGATGGTACCCACCTCCAATGGCTATGCACATCCACTCCCACATCAATTGTGCGATCCCCATTATGCCAGGAAACTTGTACTTCAACTATTTGGGGTGTTTGAGCCTTACTATTGAGGATGAATTCATTCATACGACGCAGAAAATATGCACAAAATGCCTTGCCCAAGAACGGCTACCTGCTGCAGCACTCACATACTTCATCTCACAAAGGTAAACATCGACGCAGGCCTCAGAAAGCAAAAGTCTCCTGGGAATGCACGGTTCCCTGCCCATGTGAAAGCTGGCCCAATGGCTTTGCCCCATTGGCAACAAGCTGCCAAACTGCACCATCGCAGAATTAAGTTCTGCGCCACAGAACGTGGCATTTTTCAGAAGTTCTGGCCACCGCCGGCTCTATGAAGATAGCCATTTGTGATTCATTTATCTTGCTGTTGTGCACATTGTTGAGCCCTGTGGGCCCCCTCCAACACATGCCACCTTCCCCCCAACCAGGACACATGCAAGCAGCATGGATTCGGTTCCGCACACACCCACGTGGACTCCCACGCTTTCCATCCCTCAATCACAGATTTCTGCAACATCTTCAACTGTACAGAAAGCTGTGCAGCAAAAGTTATTGCTGGGGAGGAGGGTGCGCCGTTGAATCACATGGCCCCTTGCCAAAAGGCCAACACTTCTCCCTGCCGTTCATGGCCCAATGGCCCCAGCGCCCATGTCCCCACCCCCACCCCCACCCCGCCATTTCACCAACTGATGCCCACATGGAGCGCCACGCGGACCCCCCGGCCCCCTTCCCCACCCGTTGCGCCCGGCCAGGCCACCCACGACCCACCCTAACCCCAAAACACCACCCCATTCCCCGGTAAACCGCCACCACTCACTCTCTATGAAACTCTCTAAGTACACGCCGTTGTTCGTGGCCGCCATGGCGATGGCCGCGATCCCGTCCCCGCGCCAGCGGCCCCCGGAGAAAGATGACGCCAAACCGGGGCGAGGAGGCGACCAGGCAAGTGACCGCCCGGAGGAGCACCGCCCGTGGCTCCTGCTCCCCAGTCGCACCCACCCCGTGGCCAATCTCGCGAAACGTGCCGTTACGCGTGACGCCCCCCCACATGGATGCCCAATTCGGCGCGGGCTTGATCGGCCAGTGCATTAGCTTCCTGGGGTTGTTGTGTTTGGACGCCGCGAGCGAGGAGCGGGCGCGGGGGAGAGGTAAGCGGGTTGCGGTCAACGTGTTCGCCATTTTGCAGGTGGGCCGCGCGGGGAGCACGGAGGCGCGGACATGGCGGCCAAGCTGGACCTCAAGAAGCTGCGGGTGCCGGTGAGTGGGCCATGGGGGCCGACCAGCGTCCTGCCCTGTTCGGTATCTGTGGAAGATCTCCCGTGGGTTTCCGCCAGCGCGCTGACCTCTCCGTCCATCGCCCCCCCTCCCCCCCCCCCCTTTCGCCTCATCTCCGCCCGATGGTCGTCCCTGTGGACGACGCGCGATGATCTTTGAGCCACGGACTTTGGCACGAGTCCCCCCGCCCCCGGCCTTGTGCGCTTGTTTTCTCGCCATTCTTCGCGGCGCTCGCGCTGTGCGCTCCCCATTCTGCGCCGGAGACTCCGCATCATCCCTTCACAGCATCGCAAAGAGACCCGTGTGCGCTTGCCCAGGAGCGGGCGCCCTTTGCACGACCCCTGTTCCTCGTTCTCTCTCTCCTCTTCTCCCCTTAACCTCTTGCCCCCTTTCTCTTCTCTCCTCTTATCCTTTTCTTCCATTCTTCTCTTCTCCCCTTTCTCCTTTCCCTTTTTCCTCTTTCTCAGCGAATCCTACCGCCCCGCCCCCACGCAGGAGCTCCGCGAGGAGCTGGCATCGCGGGGAATGGACACCACCGGCACCAAGTCCGTGCTGATGGAGCGCCTGGAGAGGTCCCTGGACGCCGACGCCGCCCAGAAGGCGGCCGCAACATCCGGCATGGCCCCCGCGCTCGTGGTCGACGACACCAACGAACCCCTGGCCGACGTCCTGGCCGCCGGGGGCCCCGGGATGCCGGCAGGCCAGCAGCAGCGCAAGCGGCTGCTGATGCGGGCCAAGAAAGCGCCCGCGGCGGGCAAAGCAGGCGGCGTCAAGGCGGGGGAGGGGGAGAGGGAGAAGGAGAACGGGGCAGATGGGGACGCGGACAACGGCAAGTCGCAGGTGGGGCGGGGTGGTGAATTTTTGCTTTCCCGTTGATGGGGTGCGATGTGTTACAAAGATAAAGATAAACTGGTCATGTAAAGTTTTGCTTCCCCGTTGATGGGGTGGGATTTGACAAAGAGGAAGAGGAAACAGGTCATGCAAAGTTTTGATTCCCTTTGGTGAGGTGAGATTTGCTACAACGAGAAACGGAAACAGGTGAATCAAAATTTTGTTGCCCTCCTGCCGGTCTTTGCGGGTATACCACGGACAGTGACGTGCGCATCTGTGCCATAGCACCATATGCAGGAAATCGTCTTCTTCTTCCCTGCTTGTGTGGTCACGGTTGGGGGTGGCAGGACTGGAGAGTGTTGAGGTTCCAGGCTGTGCACATGCTGGGAGTGGGCGCGCGATTTCCATGTTCGTTGCCATTAGGGGGAGCAACACTGGATCGAGATCTGGTTGAGATTTGTACCAAGGGGAAGAGAAACAGGTCGTGCAAGTTGCAAGCCCTCCTGGGCAAGCGTGCTGGATCGGGGGTGTGGCTGCGCTGATGTTGGGGATGTGGAGCATGTGTTTGCAAGGGACGTAGCCGTTGTGTGGGCTGTACGAATAGGCGGTGTAGCAGGGACGTGGAAAAGCAGCGGGATAGGGGGAAAGACAATGAGGGGGCAGAAGGCTGGGTTGCTGATGTCATTGATCGGATGGCAGGGACTTGCATTGGCGGAAATGGCCTTCACCCATGCATGTGCTCGACCTGCAAACGTGGTCCATGTTGGTGCCCAGTTTGGACCGCCCTGCAGGCATTGATGAGGACTGTTCACTCTCCATCCAAAGGGTTGGCTCATTGATTGGGCTTGGGCTCTGGTGGTATGTTGGTGCAAGATGAGCTGGTCAGCCGAACTGGAGGGGAGCTGGTGGGGTGGAGTCTCTTTGCTGCTTGAAAGAGCATCATGACGTGTGGTGGGCAACCCTTAGCGAAAGACGGCAAGACAGCGTGTAGAAGGCAGGGTGCGGAACCTGGCTGTGACTGAATTTGCCAAGAGTGGCACAATGCACAATTGGGTGTGCTGACTGCCACGATGGCGCTCTGTGCCTGAACACAGAGTGCAGCTGTCAAAGATGGGAACATACTGGCTGGTGGCGTATGTAGACATGGCAACCCCTTGACAGCACACAAAATGGTCTCGAAATTTGGTCGTTGGGAGGGGGTGGTAGGGGTGCTTTGTGTGACCTGTTTCATTCTTTGGTTTAGGGATCATTGGCACCTCTGTTGAGGGCTCCATAGCTGCCAATCCTGCCCTGTACAGCTCAAGTGCAGTTGTCGTGGAACCTCCTGGCACTGCCACGAAAATGACTCCTGATGGCACAAAAGTTCCAACCTGGGATTGGATGTGGCATTGGCAGGCCAACACAGTGGGCTTTTCCCTATTGAATAAGGGTGCCATTGGGCTGGGCCTAATAGACGAGAAAAATTCATTGGTTTCGATCGTTGTTCTGGTAAGATGGCCACCCATGTCAGCACGCTTATGCTGTGGCTGAAATGTCAGCTAAAGGATAGTGGTCCAGACTGTTTGTGTCCTCGAACAGCAGAGGACATCACAAAATCCTGCTCCTTTGCCAGCATCTGCGCTGATGAACCAGCTTGATGCTGTAGGCCAGACATTTATCATGACATTCCTCCTTGAATTCATCGATCAACACTTGCTTAAATACCACCCTTGGACTTTCTATGTGCTACCGAGATGATTTTTGATGGTTGGAAGCTCAACCTGCATTTCTTGAACCAGAGTGGATGGCTGCTGCATGTTTTGCTTGCTTCTGAGTGTTTGAAAACAACAGGTCAGACGAAATTTAACAAGCTATTGTCAACAATGTGGCTGAATGGGGGAGAAGGGAAGTGATGATCAGTGAGAATTGCTGCAAAAGGAATAGGTCTGCGTTTTTCGCCCCCTGTCGCAACAATCGATGGCGAGACTTCCTATTCGCGTGGGCATTAAGACGATTTGGATTGTACCAATGAAGTGCGTTGGGAAGGACCCAGCAGTGGGAGGAACACGCAACTGTAGTTGTGCACATCTGTGTATGAAAGGGCCCAATTGCCCAGCTCGACATCTCAAGGCCTCTCATGGCATATCATACCCAGATGCTCATAATCTGATGGAAAGCAACGTATTTCCCCTTCTGGTCATGTTCCACTGACCATATTGATTGTTCTCATCCCAGGCGGCGAGCCTGGCAGGAGCTGCAGATGGACCGTCTGGGTCCAGCTTCGGCAGCAAGGCCAAGCACCAGGCCATTGTTTTCAATGGCGCCAGCGCAGTCGATGTGAAATTGGTGCCCAATGTGAAGGCACCAGTTGTGGAGACGTGAGTGGACAGAAACTGAAGCAAAGCACAAGCTGCATATCTTGATGGCATCTGGACTACTGCAGTTACCATACTCTGGAATGTCCCACACAGTAATGAATGCAGAGCATCAGTGCTGCAACAAGTTGCTGCTGTTTGTTTGTACAGCTGCATATATGCACGCATGTGTCTTCTGTGTTGTATTGGTATTGATCGAATTTGTTCGATGACATTGTTGTGATGTCACCAGTTCAATGCACTTCTTATCCAGATCAGTGGATTGCTAAGTGTAGCATCTGAACAAGGACTTCATTCAGATGGGGCATTGCACTGCACACATCGCTGTTATGGTCCGCAGCTAGGTATTGTCGATTTCCTCAGAAACATTTGTTGTAGCAATTGAAATAGCTTCGTTTACAGTTGTGCATTGTTGCATGTCCATCAGGGTTGAAGAGTCATCAGAAGCGGAGAAGAGAAAAGAGCGAGCGAAGAGATTTGGAATTGTAGGTGGTTTCCTTGTTTAGAACTTTTGCATCTCTCTTATGGTGCCAGCTGACACGGTTTTCCTTGCCAAATGGATATGTGTAAACTGGTGTTGCTTTCTTGGAGCTGTCTCTTATGCACTGATTGACTTAGCACCATGTCCTGCGAGGGCTCTCTCAGTGCTGGCAAACTTGTCCTTCTTGCCACCCTGCATCTGTATTGCACCTATTCACTCGTGTATCTGCATCTGGCCGTCCATCTTTAGAAGTGAAAGCTGTTCCCATAAATAGTAAACAAGAGATGAAGGTAACATGGTACCATTTTCTTGTTTGTAGTGGCTGTGTTCCATTCACCAGTTGACTGCCACACCGCCATGTCACCTTGTGCTGAGGAATACGGTGTACGATCTGAATTGTGCAAGTTCTCCATGGGAATAGTGTGCCTTGTAACAAGGAGGGGTATGTTGTTGTTTGGAGGCTCAACACCTGTGGTAATTGGTCCAGCACAAAGAAAAGGGCTGATTGCGTGGAGATCGTCCTGTAGTGCCCTTGTGAGGGTGAATGCATAGTGTTGACTTTATGAATCATGAACCTAATGCAGCCAAGTCGGGATTTCGGTCCACTGAAGCTGGTAGTGGTGCTGCTGAGGGTGTTCTTCTAGCATTCCTTGCTCTTTTTTTGGCCAGCTATCTGAACACCTGTTAGAGTATATGGAGGAATGGATGCGTAATACTGCAGATATGGAATTCTTTATGGAAGTCTGCATAGGAAACTGGGTGCAGGCCCCTTGGTTGCGAGCGCGGCCTTGATTGTGCACAAGGCACTGTTGCTGATGCTGTTGGTCATGACTACGTTGAGAATCGACGCTGTATGGGGGTGTTGCCCTGTTCTGTGCCAATGTGCTTCCATGACGTTCACACCCCAGGACTCTTCACCTAAATGGAGCGAAGCTTGATTGCCCACTGCACCAGCAAAACCATTCGTTTGACTCAATGTGTGCGTCCTGTGATTAGAATTTCTCGTGGCATTGTATCCATCTTGCGAGTTGGACCCACTTTCTTTGGCATGCTCCTCAGCAAGAACTGTGAAGTGACGTTTCCATGCTGTGCACCTCTGCACAGTTCGACTCCAGCCTTGAGGCCGACAAAAAGAAGGCCCGCGCGGCCCGGTTTGGCATCCCCACACAGGAGCTGGAGGAGGAAAAGAAGAAAGAACGCGCCAAGCGCTTCGGCATCCCCACGCCGGAGCTGGAAGAGGAGAAGAAGAAGGTGCGCGCCAAGCGCTTCGGCATCGTGACCAAAGAGGACGAGGAGGAGAAGAAGCGGTCGCGGGCCAAGCGCTTTGGCATAGTCACCGCAGAGGGGGAACGAGAGAAGAAGAAGGCTCGGGCGGCACGGTTCGGGCTCAGCGCGCCCACCACAGGGCTGAGCGAGACCGAAAAGCTGAAAAAGCGGGCGCAGCGATTCGCCAGCTGAGGGGGGAGCCAGGGGGGCGGGGGGGAGGGGGGGGGGGGCAATTGCTGCTGCGTGCGACGACTGGGAGTTGGTCCTCGAAGTTGCAATGTGGGGACGCGTCACCAGATGATGCAGTGCAATCCTGAGGCCGCGGTGTCACTCATGACGTCAGGGTGGTAGTTGCAGTTCTGCGTGTTGGGCGACATGAACCTTCCTGCTGGGGAAGAGGGCCCTTGTTGTGGTAGAGTGTGTCACTGCGCACAAGGCGTGGATTTGTTATGTGCCATGCACCTGATAGCACCAAGCTGTTTTGGGTAACGGGGCGGTTGCGGTGTGGGTGGAGAGAGGCTTCCAAAGGCGGCGGTTGCACGGATGGTAGGGAATGGGTTGTCTTTGAGTGAAGTTGGGGAAGGATTTGGGGAGTGTCATGTGCAACACGGACTCCAGCGCCGTGGGCCGTCAAATGCATCACGTGGAGGTGCTGATGTGCTGCCATCACACTGCCTCCTCCATGTCAAGAGGCACTTGCTGTTCTGTGAGGGTTACAATGCCTGCCTGAATTTGCGACAGGCGTGGCTGGGAGAACCGCTCTTTTGGGCGCACCTAGGGTTAAATTAACACTCTCATTCTTTCATGCGACTTGGAGGGAAATTCTGAATGGGAGCAGGGGCAAGTGCTCCAACGAGGCCTCACATGGGTTGCCTTTGGACCTAGCCGTCCGCGGCTGCAATGTCAGGGTATGCTGTGCACGATCTGCAGCTGTCCTGTCGCCATGGCGGCGGCACCCTGCCCTAGTGCCCGCCGACGCTTGGTTGCGCAGCATCACAAAAGGGCGAGGCTGTTGGTGCCATGGACGTTTTGTTGGGGGCACCAGCTCTGCCATGTAAAGGGATCCACATGCATGTGCCTCTTCTGGATTCTCCTGGCTCCAGGGACAGTGCTTCTCTCTCAGTGCAGGTGTGCACGCATTGCTGATGGTGTTTTCTATTAAAACGCCTCAACGGACCGCCCCTTACCCATCCATCATCACTTCCCACTTCTCCCTTCCCCTTTCCCCAAGATACATGTCCCCCTCACCTCCCTACATTGCCCCGGAGTCGCTTGTCAACTTAGCCGGACAAGCACCATTCCGTTGGCTGAGAGGCTTGCTGCATGGCCCGAAATAGCCTCCTTGCCCTGGAGGTCCTGAATGCTTTCAAACATATGTCCGTGGAAACTCATCTCCCAATGCCCAGTGCACTGTCCATGGGGGCACGTGCCCTCCTTCCTTGCCCACCCTTGCCCATCGCAACTGCCTCAAGAAATGAAAGCACCTGCAGGACTGTTGCCACCTCATCTGGGTCCCCGCCCACCCCCCGCATGACCGAAAGCATTTGTCTCATCATCGCTCCCTCAGCCACTGATCTCCGTCCCTACAGAGGGGGTCCAGTACCCACAACAAACGGCTGCCTCGATTTCCTCGTGTGTGAGTGTTGGTGAATACTCGGAATGGGACGATCGAAGGGCGTGTGTTGTGTGCGCTCCTGAGCGGCATCACAGCCGTTGCTCACCTTCCATGCTGCTGGACGCTTCCAGTATGCCACGCGGAATGGTTAAATTGAATTGTGTAGATCTGCGCTGCACCAAGAACTGGACCAGGGCAATTTTGCCACGCTTAACGACGATTTTGAACGGAAAAGTTCCAACCGTCGACGACAAGGAATTTTGTTAGTGCGGCATAATCGACGTTAGCCAATAAAAGCCCAAATCACCCCTTGTTTGTCCAAACAACTCGCTAGGGCGTTCGGTGTGCAGTTGCCAATCGCAAAAGAAAGGATGAAGCTCGCATTTTGGCATCTCTTGAGCAACGGGAACGCTGCAGCATGCGCTCAAGCTGTTCCATTTATTGGGCCATCGCTTCCGGTCACCTTGGGACACCCGTTGGCAATGGGGCCGCAACGTCAGGGTTTTCAATCTATCCTCATTTGGGCGCGGAACACGATGTGGCGCCGGCGCATATTTTTTCTTCTTCCTTTTTTTGTTCTTCTGGGAGGGAATGTGGGGTGATTGGGGGCATACTGAGCCGTGCGTCGATTCGACGTTAAGTACGATGAAACCACTCTGGTGGCGGCCCAAAGTTGGGTGAAAATTTCAGTATAGAACAACAATATCGCCTAAAGTTGTACGTGCGACATGCTATGTCACACAAATGTAGTTGCGCATTTAAATTTGATGTCTGTACCAATGTGTATGCATTGTACAGCAATCTGGCTGCATTCTTGTAGCATGTGCAGTTCTGTCAATTCTTAAATATATACGAGCAACCTAAAGCGGATCTCACCGTTGGGGAATTTGAACGCGGGAGGCAAGCTGTACCACTGGAGGTCCTGCATCATTCAAAAACTGACTGGATTCCGCCCACAGATGTAAATTTGGTACGGAAATGTTCATTGGTCAGAGTCACGAGGGCCTTTGAAACGGGCCCCATCTGCATTGTGGACTTAATGTATTCTGCGACAAGTCTAAGCTTCCCTCTACCACGCTTCCACCCCTCCATCCCGTCTGCACCTCGCTCAGATCTACTTCTCTCTATATTTTGTATCATATTCCTTCCTCTGTCTCAAATTAAATGACCCAATTGTTTTTAGCACTGTGTTTTCACCAAGATGACTTCCTTTTTCCCTCAAAATAGACATACAGCAAGGCATATGAGTACACAGTATGCTATCAAAATTTTAGATAAATTTGCTGGGTGCAGAACAATTAGCGTCAGTTTTATCCATGTAACTAACCCCTTGAATCCCTAATAATCCACAGCCTCCCGAACACCGACGTTTTCCGGTATGTCGAGGGCCGCCCTTTTAAGAGGGCGAAGCGCTGCCGCTCGAGCAGAGCTGGCCACGCCGGTCAGACTGAAGGTGGATACGGTCATTCTCAACGCCCCAGGAGCATCAAAACGCCTTTCGAACGGTTTGATCGAGCATGTCTGTGGCCTGATCGGTTTCCCGGAAGCTGTGGATTATCAGGGTTTTCGGGGGGGTGGGTGACATGGATAAAACTGACGCCAATTACGTTGTACTCAGGCGATTCTTCTGAAACTTGAGGGCACACTCTATACTCAAGTGCCTTGTTGTGAGTAAATTTGCAGGGAAAACGGAAGTCATCTTATGGTGAGGACACAGTGCTGGAAACAATTGGGTCATTTAATTTGAAACACAAATACATATTTGGTGTTATTTCACTTGACAATGTAGACTATATAGAGACACATATTTTTCGAAGAAGATAGATCTTCCATTTGAAATTGTATCAAAGTTGGTGGTAGACCGCTGAACTCTGCAATCGACAGTTGAAAAATCCTGCACTATGTCGATTTGATTTCGAGTCTTTGCATGATTCCTCTTCAATCCAGTACATCAGCATTTTCGTGAGATCGAAGCTAGTGTCACCAGCACGCCCTCATGTGTCCCTCCGTTGGGTCTTGGGAATTCCACTTTGCACCACGAGGACTAGGATTGTCCGGTTCTACATGCAAAATTTTCATATGCCCACAGTCAATCCGGCAGATGTCATCGAATACAGTGGTTGGATGAGACTGTCGAGGTAAAGTCTTAACGCAATATCTGCGATACGGCTCGATACGCTTGTGTTGGAGATGTGCGATATGTTTGGGACAAATTCTGCACTTTTGAGTATGCAATGTCCCAGGTGGGTGTGCACCATGAAAAGATGTCAAAGGGATGACAAATAACAAGTACTTGTCTTCTTGTTAAGTGTTGATGCAGTGCGTTTGGCTCACAACAATGCGTTTCAATTCACCTGTGTAGCCATGGATGGGAAGTTGGATGCCCACTCAGAGCAAATCTTGGATTGACTTTTTTTGAGACCCTTGAACCTAGAACGTGCTACATATGGTGTCTCAAGTCAAGAGTAACATTGATGAAATCTACGTCAGGTGAATATCTCGCTTGCAAGGCAAATCAGTTTGTTCGTTACAAATTGTAACAACTGATGTGCCCTACTGTAACATACAATAATGACGTCGTTAAAAATTACATAATTTGAAGCAAATTGGCTACAGACAATGTTTTGTGCTCTTGCTTGTAAATCACAACGTTAACAATTGCCCCATATTGAGTACCTCCACTAAATGCCCAAACATTCAATAAAGTCATTTAGATTGGCCAAAATAGTATGACGTAACCTGAATTGCAAATACCACATTTGCAGTAGTACACTAAATCACATCCACCACGCCGGGCGTGAACGCAAAAGAGTATGACAGCATTAAGGCAAAAACAACGATTGAATTGGCAACTTGTTGATAGCGAATTTTCTCCCCCAAATGGAGAATTGCTACTTGCACGAAGTTACACCTATACGCGGCTTTTCAATTTCTTGTGAAAATCCGTAATTTCGTCATTTCTGCTTAAAATGGTGCTGATAAAGCCTCAGACGCTCACGCACCTGAGCCTCAAAGGCTCACGCACCTAGAATATTCTTCTCCAAGCATTCACTTCTTGCGCACAAGTGCCTTTGGTAGCTTTTGAAGCAGAATAGACAATTATCTTCACAGTTGGAAGAAAATTCTATGTGGCCGCGGCCTCTCTATTCATAATATAATTTCATAGCGCATATTGGTGCGGGCTTTCACAGCTGAATCTAGTTATGATATTATACACCCACAGTCGGAAAATGTGGTGAAAGCAAGTACTGTTAAGCACTGTGCCTTGTATCTTTTTGCTGAAAACTTTCTTATTAGGGCGGTCAGGTCAGTCAAATTATAGCATGGGATTCACTTCATGCAAGCTTGACGTAGGTTATTCCTGAAATTGCATACATTCGAAGAACTTGGTTGGGGTCGACCCTACGATTTCAAGCGTTTCATACAGACAATTTCACAGTTTTTTTCTTCAGAAACATCAAGCCTACAAATGAAATGTGTAGATGTCACATGGATACTGCCCAAAGCAGATTTGGTATTTGTGCTTAAGGCATTGCTTTTGTATTCACGTTTTAGCTCATAAAAGAGCGTACACACACATAAATGGCTTTCTATGGCTAGCACTAATATAGATATTTACGGCGCATTTAGGCACCCATGTTACATGATGAAATCACAAATAATGATCAGTCCTCCGCCATTTATGGCAGCCGAATCACAGCGCAGCCCTCAGCCTCGGCGAAGGCAATGAGGTGTCCGAACAAGAAGTCGTCGTCTGCCCACTCCAGCGCGTCTGGCTGCCACTCCCTGAACTCCTTGAGCCTGCATGTACTATCTTCATACATATACATGTATATATATATATATATATATAGGACTGCACTTATGCGATTTGACATTTTTCTACCGAATAGGACAAGGAAACTATTTTTTACATGTAATCAATCGTAATTGCACTACATTTTGCCATAAAAAACAAGCGTGACGCAAATTACATGATTACTTCTAGATTATATTTATGAAGTACATAAATTAATGAAGTGGAAACCTGAAATGAATCGTCCATTTTCTGTATACTCACTTTGGCCAGTGGTCTTGAAGCAAGAGAATAGATTGTGGATGATGGGAAGGGTGAACATATTTTTGAAGAGCTTCTTGCGTCCAAAAAACTCCACATTTGGCATCACAGGAGACCGTGGCTTCACAAAAGTCAGCTGCGATATACATCATTGTAAACGAAGTCAGTGCTGCACTCTCCTCCTGCCCGCAAGTAATGTGGTGTAGCAGCACAGCAACCAACACCAAAATCCTCAAGTAAATGCTCATCACCAATGAGCTTTGAATGTAATAATGCATCAATTTATTCTTGTTGTATAACACTTAAGGAGCATTGCAATTAAGACAACAATTCCATATTATTACGTGCACATTAGCATTACAAGAAATTTCTTTTTTCGGAATTGCACAGTGCATCTTAGGATAACGCGGGGAAAAAGTGTATGTGTGAAGAGTGTGCGCCCGCCGGGTGGTGGGGGTGGTTTGGGATACATGACTTGCTCCCGATACATGGCCTGTGTTGCAGAGAGTGGGAGGCATGCTGGATGCCTTCCGAAAACTCACAGATGCAGGTGCCCATTGGCAAAATCTTGCATCTCAGTGTGTGCAATATCACCCCAGTATTACGAAATCCGCTCCATAGTTACAGTGCTATCGTATTACTGCTTCCATTGATTACTACATCCCTAGGATGCAAATTTTAAGATCCAAAGTGTTGTCACTGCAAGCAAGCTCATCGCGAACTTCAGACCTTCCAAGGCTGGTATCACTTCCTGATCAGTTTTCTTTCCAAAAATGCGAAGGGTTGGCGCAGAGGGATCATATTTTTTATTCAAGTAAAAAGAGCTTTAATATTTGGAATAGGTTTCCCAGCTCTCTCCGCTCAGCTTCTCGCACGTTCGCAGTTCCCGTTATTGTATGTTCTTTTTCATTGTCATAGAGTCCATGAGCACAATGGGTTAAATAACAAAAATGTTCTGCGACGAACCGCAGCTTTGTTGCGATTGGTGCTTGGGTTAGATCCACATGCGTTGTGTCATGTCGCAATGGCTGGTTGATCTGATATATAAATATTGTCAACAATGACAGAGCGAATAGATCATATGGTGTCCCTTGTTGCAAACCATGCAAATAACAAATAACTAATTAGCTGTGATTAAATCAGGTTTAGAGGGCAGAAAGTGGTTCAATATACAAGTAAAGTGTATAGTTTCTGATATATTTTTACGAGTTATGCTAAAGAACAGCCCCATACATGGTGGGGTGAATTAATACGCAACATGGGGCAGCATGCTAGACCTAGCCAAACTGCCACAAGTAGGGATTCCCTAGTGCCGGCTGAAATCAAATGACAGGTATTAGATGTGGTACATATTATTTGAATGTCATCTCTTTAAATGTCACCAGCCGCGTGCTACTGTGCGTATATAACCCACAACTATTCGTGCGCATTTGTATTAGAATTGTAGGCACGTGCTCCATGAGTGTGCGAGGGTAATAGCCTCGGGTTATTCCCTTACAATAATTGGTCTATAACGCTCATATGTTGGTTCACACATACTCATAATTTTCCAAATTTTCAGTCTCAGTTTCGATCTCAGAACGTTCAGTTGCGATTTTGTACATTACATTTTATTAACACTTGTCTAAGCTGGAGGTTTCACTGGTGGTCTTGAGAAAATCCGTGTACTTGGCAAGTACTAATTGCTTGCATACAGCGGCCATCCGGTTGCCGAGCGAAAAATTGCCCATTGCTTCGGGAAATATTTCAACCACCCACCTTTGGTCGGGCAGAGATGCGGCCTTCACTGATGTAAGAAAACAAACCACGAAAGTTGCGGACCTCAATTGCGCGACTCAACACTGAGCGCTAGCACCAATACACAAAAACGCGCGCCTGCCCGCTGCCGACGGAAATGGAGCTCTACGCTTAACGCTGGGAGTCAATGGATCATGCCAAGGGAAGGTCGTGGGTGACCAAGGCTTTGCATGTGCACGCCCATTGCCTAAAATCAACCTGGAGACAGTCGCGCACTAATAGTGCACGTGCAAGATAACTTCCAATGGGGTCCCCATCCGCCAGTTCTCGTGTACCAGCCCTCGTGGGCATCATTCTGAGAACCGCTGTGGGGCGCAAATGTCCTGCCAACTGTCGGTATGCCAAAGTGAACATATGAGCACAATGCGTCCAATATGCAACCTGGGACGAGTTGTTGTTCCCCTTCGGCTCTTTGCGCAAGGTATCTATTCACACAGCGTAAATGAGGAACAAACGAGAGTTTCAACCATTGTACATGGCCGCCGAAGGCTCAGAGGCCAAAGCGCCATCGAAGGGCCAATCTTCTATTGCGAAGAAATGCAAAATAAGAGGAATTGGGCGCAAGTTTATTCAGCGCGTTCAGACTATTTGCTGGCAAGTAGGCCGCTTCTGGCCATCCTTAAGCTTCCGCCACGAGCACGTGCGTTAGCGCAGCGGCATGTAGTGTCAACCTCACCACAAATTTTGCCCATTCTTTGCGAGAGGGCTCGCCTAAGAATCGTGTAAATATCGCATCAGTTCTTCCCCATCAGGGAGTGCTGCGCTCTCGATGCGAGATATCAGATACAGTCATTAACCAAGACTGCAACGTGGCTGGTTTTCTTTCGCCACCTGTAATTTCTGCGGTTGGTGGTTTTGGTGGCGGAATTGCCCTGCGCCAAAAACCGCTCACTCCAGACTTGAAAACTCGCACCAAGGCATATATTGCAAAAAAGGGCTCGATGTTGCCACTGCCACTGCGACGCAACGGTAGGTGAGCTACGCAATGACAGACGAGGTGTAAGCGTTGCAGAATTTGGGGCGCCATGCCGATATTGCATATGGCCATCCATGTCGGTCTTTATGTCAGATGCATGCATCTGGCACATGCCATAACAGACATGTAACGAAACCTGTCCCGGCCGTGTGTTCTTCCCCTGTTCTTCCCAAGACCGCCCTTCGCGACCGTTGAAGCCATGGCGCAGTACGTAAGTTTCTTCCCAAGAAACTGCTGTAACCAATGGGTAGATCCGCCCAATGTGCGGCAGCATGGCCGGGCACCTAGAAGGCGACGATGGACAAGGCGGCGCAGCGCGGGCAGTCTGATTCCGCATGTCTTCGGCCCATTTTGCCCTGGTTTGTTTCAGAATCAGAGCAGCGCTTTGCGGGCAGCTATAAGCGCATGTGGTCAGTCTGCGGCCGCGGTGGGTTTCCTTGAGGTAGCGGAATGACCACCAGCCACATATTCTGCTGCGCTGCTCAGGTATGAAACCTGACCTTGATAAGGAAGAGCAGAGGACAGGAATCACGTTCGCGGCTAACACGAGATTTTCGCTTTGCAGCATTACCCCCCCACACACTGAAGGCCGCTGGTGTGCCCACAGCAACATCGGCGGATGCCACTGGCGAAAAGAAGTACATGCAGTGTGGCGCAGCTCGGTGCAGTGCAAATGTAAAATCAAATGGGCGTGGACGACAAAATACTGCCGTGCTTCGAATCGTCTTGCGCCGCGTTCTCCCAAGGCACTCAAATCCTCATTTCCCAAATATAATCAATGTAGAATTACAATTGTCGATCCCTCCAGGTACTTGACAGGCGATCGTCGAAGTCCCTCAATTCCTGCGCGATCTCCCTGTCTCTCTCTTCAATCTCCATAATCCAGTCCTCATCTTCCTCAAGGGAATCAGAGCCAGGCGTTGAGGCGCTCGCCCTCGCTGCGATGCGAAGGAAGCGCATTGTAAGGCGTAAGCGAGTCCAATAAGAAACAGCGCATGTTCACCACCATCAAATGCGAATTGACTCATAGTGAGCAATAAACAAGACATGTGGGTCAATGAATCGAATTTCCGCAACACTGCTTTTGTTTTTTTTTAAGTTCATCCCTATATGTGTGCATTCTCGTATGTTTCTGCCAGCTGCTGCAAGTCTATGTCTGCAGCCGCTGGTCCAAAATTTAGGGGCCAATGGCACTCCTGGCATTGCAAGGCAAGCTACTGTAGCCCCGTTTCTGAGAATTTCAAACACACATCTGTGCAAATTCATGTGCTAATTGTGTTCACATGCATGCGCATTTTTTCATTTCTGCATCAGCAGCAACGCTATTTATTGTTATTGGAACATACAGGTATTAGTTCGCCCAGTGCATTGCAATTGATTTCGTAATTCAACGCATTTCTCAGCTTTAGATAATTGATCTAAGACTGACGCAAATTAGTCAAGTTTTCAATACACTTTTATGTGTTCTCAAAACACACAGAAACTTTAATAATTTGTGTCAGTTGCCGCAAATCTTGGGCGAACTCTAGTTCATTCGCTTCTATGACTGGTAATCGGAAAAGACGTTCACCGCCGCAATTGACAATGTTGATATTCATTTAGTGGACGGAAAACGACTCACAACGACAAGCAATGCTGCACGACGCATTGCATACTGGTGCCACAGCCACACTCAATAGCCAGAGATCATTTACCGCCGAAATGCCGACTCCGATGCCTAGTATCTGTAGAAAAGTGATAGGAAGATGACACCTTATTGACTCCGCATCCGTACATCTACATAGAAGCTGGTCATAGATGTGAAATCCGACGAAGCTGAATTGCTGAATTGCTGCAAAACCCTGACCTTCTATTTTCACCCACATTCAAGATGACGATAGAAAATGATGTAGATGCAGCTTTGGTGTCTGGGATCCAACCCAATATTTAGGTTGTTTACTCGCACTTTACGATCGGTGGTTCAAGTTCGAGCTCTAATGTTTCGGGCCGAAATGGAGGTTTAGAGTCAATTGAAACGTCCCTCGCAAAAATATCTCTGACGCGTATTCCTGGGCAATGACACATCCTCGACATTGCCACTGCATCACCAGTGCATACAAGCTGAGCATTTCTAGGATATGTATATCCGACACTGTGCAATTCTCCGGACGCGCTCTGGCCATATCTCGTTCAAATAGAATGCCCAAGACATGGATATGAATATCTGTACATGGGTGGGGACATGGACAGATAAGGATGTGAGGAGTTCCCACACCCAGTATATAGACCCTTCTTCCTATGCGGTTTTGCGTTTGGAGTTCAGGTTTAGAATTCACGCGAGCTGTCCACAGACGTGCTCACCTCCGCGCTTCATTGTGACTCTTCCTAACTCCATATTCTGCGCCAGCGAAACCTGAAGACAACCATCCAGCCATCAGCACCCTTCTCACAGAATACAAACACTGTGAACTAACATGGCAAGCTACGGACAACGCCTTCTGGGGAAAATTGGGCACATCCTCAGATTTTCTAAATACCAAGAGCAATATCATTTTAGGCACAACAGCAGTATTGGCTTGATGTTTGTTCCTGGGGGGTGGGGGAAAGTGTTGCATGGCGTGCAAGCTTAGCAGCACACAGTGCTACTTGCTTCAGTTGCTCCTAGTCATTTTGTGCTTGAACTACCACATCACTTGGTGTTTACTACTGCTATGCACAAAGTCCAGCACCCGCACAGCCGAAAGGAAATCCCCCTTCTCAGCGCCAGCATCAGCCTTCTCTGCAGCTGCAGCTTCAGTTCCCCCACTAGAGAACGTGAATTTGAGCTCAGCCAGCCTAAACTTCTTTGCCAATTTTTCGAACTAGAATTCGTGCAGAGAATTCTCGGCGAAGCTGCCCCGGGTATGCCACAGGCAATTGAGGACCAGTTCCTGACAAAGGCCTGCGGGCCACGCACAGTAGCCAAGCAGCCCGAACTTTGGGCCGTGGATCAAAAGCGCGTTGCTTAAAGGTTCAAACTCCGAGCAGCAGGAAGACCCCACATTGTCCGAATTCGAGCTGTTTGGATCGTGGCCCCTGCGATCGGTATATGATTGTCCTCTGGCAGTCGTGCACAAAACACAGACAAAAACATTTCACCCGTCATGCATCGGGCCCAATTCGGCTCCCATCGAAGATGCATTGGACCCTATTGGGGTGTATGCTAAGCCTGCGATCAGCGTACGTCTGCGGCGGCGTTCCATGAGCCCAAAGAATGTGGCAACTGTGCTGGGGCGTGGAGCCAAACCGAATGGTTCAATGCAACCAGCCGCTCACCCAAACAATATGCATGTGAATAGCAAAGAAAGAGGAGGCGAATACATGCACATAATGTTATGAGCAATGGTAAAGACGAAGAAACAAATACTGGAGTTTCTTTCTTTCTATCCATATTATCTAATTTTACTCCGCGTGCGGTGCTTTGTACTTTGTCTTTTGATGGCAACAGCAGCGCGTTTCGTTACGCATTGTATGCCACAATGCTGTTATGTGCTTTTCAATATACTCGAAATGCCCGGCACACAAGGCTCTTACATTGAAATACGTATGCTTGCAATGAAAATATGCAATTTTCATACACAACATGTTGTAAACGTTGCGTACTTAATACGCAAATCGGCACACAACATACGTAATAATTCCTCCGTCCAGGATTAATTCTCGTCTATGACTTTGAGGTATTACTGCTTCATCCTTCCGGCATCAGTTTGCAATGGAATTTCACCCAAAGTTGCATTTGTAAGTTTAGAGTATGTGGTCAAATTTCCAATTCGATCCATTAAGCATTGTGGTTTTGGCGTTATTTTGTATGAAGGGTCCTTTTACTTAGTAAACCTCGACATTTGTAGTCAAGAATGACCAAAATTTACCTTCGGCCTAACGCTCAAAGGGGTCGTGTCTCAAGTTTCCTTCTTGAAAACTGGTAGTTGAAGGTTTTGGAACCCAGTCTTTCCCATTTGGAGCTTCTTTTTCGTAATTTCTAGGCCGTCTGCGTAAAGAATTTGCCTTTTGAATAGACGACAACTCATCTTGGACATAGGAAGTGCAATACATCATATGTGCAAATACACGTTTACATGTAAAATGTTCAATCCGCTATGCTTCTCGCCTGCCATAGCCTCACCATTGCAAACCACGCGAGAACGGTGAGCCCAGTTGCAGCCGCGGCAAAGGCCAGCCCTCCCAGTGTCGTCAGCGCCGCCAGTCCGAACATGATGGACACAGGCATGACGAAGATGGCCGCCATGAAAGCCCCCACCACTGAGAGGCTTGTGAGCACCGCGCCAGCCAGAATGAGGAAGGCGAGGACGAAGGGGCCTGTGCGCCAAATGACAAGCTGGATCAGCAGGGCGCTGGGGCGATTCTCTTGAGCCAGCATCAGAGTCGCCCTTCCGCGGAAAGAAGTTTATGGGCATTCCGCTGACGGAAAATCTGCCGTTCACGCAATGTCACTCTGAGTTGTCATTTTGTCTAGTTAATTTGTTAACAGTACTTGTAATCCTTGCAGTTGGCAGTATTCGTAATTCACGTAGTTACAAGCAAATTTGGGCGAAGGAATTCTAGTGTTAATTAACGCTGATATTAGCCAATAGCTCTAATGCAAACCGTGTGTAAACGTCTAGTCTTAAGCGAGTTATCGACACCATTCTCACCAGTGCGGATGGCAAGTAATGATGCTGGCTGAGGTCGCGGTTGACAAGCTGAACGGCACGCGGCCTCCCCTCCGCTATTACTTTTCTCAGTAACTGAGTGTGCTAAACTGTTTAGCACACCCAAAAATTGGCCAGTTTCAATTGTTTACACGGGAAGTTCAGAAAACAGATTTGAAGTCAATAGGCAACTTAAAAGGGAGCTCCAACGGAAACAGAATTCGGCCATTCTCCAAATATTGTTATTTGATCGCCAACCTCTTGCATGTGCGTAGGGAGCAATGGGTCGCACAGTTGACCAACGGAATCGAGGCAGTAGTGCTTCCACCACATGCACTTCACCAGTAATGAGTTGTTTTGTAGAGGAAACACCACACCCACACTGCATTTGCTTGAAAGGAGATATTCAGAGCACAGATGTCCAGTGTTTTCATGGAGATGCCCATTTAACAACCTGCTATCGTCATGCCACAGAGAATTGGTCTTGTTCCATGGGAGTGGTGCAATTGTGGTCAATTGGCCAACACCATGATTGCATGAATTTGTTGCAAGAGCAAGGTTGCACATGAGCTCTCCAAGCTTGCAGGTGCTATTCCAAATCATGAATCCTTCAACGATGGCCCTACCGTACTACTACTTTCAAGTATTCTACTGTCCCAATAGCAGATAGTCTGTGCTGCACCAAGGCACAGGCAATGTGCAGCAAGTAGCAGCCTTCAGCCAATGCATGGCAGACTTGGCTCTGGTCAACGTGAGCTCAAAAGTCTCCGAAAATTGGGCACACCCTGCTCCCCTGCCAGGTTTGGAATGATCTGCACTGTTTCCTGGTGTGGTTGTGGATTCACTCAGGGCTGCATCTTCCAGGCTGCTCTGCATGTTCGAGTCCTTTCAACAGCATGGACATGCAGAATTTATGGAGGCCAGGAGTGTTTCTGGAATAGAGAGCAAGAGTGACATCTCTCTTTGCACTGGCCGTGAGCAGAAGTATGAGCATCAGGATTGCAGTTCTCTCAGTTGAATGGCCCATTGTTGGCAAATGTAGCTGGGACTTGGGGCTATTGGCATAGCCGCAGTGAGCAAAGTTCACTAGCAAAACGTTTCAGCAACGCACACTTGCAGGGTGAACGAGATCTGGACATTTTGACAAGATGCAATAATGCACTGCATTGGTCGGGATGTGTTCTGAGAGGGCCATGGCCTGCAGACCCCAACACAAGATTTTCCTTTCCAAACACACCTAATCGGCCATCAAGGTGCAGGGTTATTTTCTTGTGAAATATCACAGATGATGAAATGAAGCATTACTGTGCTGAGCAGGCATGGTAGCAAAGCACCAGGGGTTGGTTGATTCGAAGGACAGAACTTACAGGGAGTGTCATGCACAGCAGGCAGTGCCGATGCCTGCAACTCTCTCAGGTGCTGCTTTGCTTTCAAGAGTGGCATTTGGCAGGGCTTCTACTTGGGAGGCTGTATCCGCAGGCGGGCAACAGGATGAACAAATGTTGAAATCAGGATGTCTCCAACTTTGCACAATTAGGTATTGCAACTATAAATGTTGTGACATCCAGTGGAGTCAGGAGCAAGGCCTCCCAAACATCCCAACACTCGCCGCGCAGCTGTTAGCATGGAATCCCCAGCTCTTAAATTGGGGATTCAGAGGGACAAATGCTGCCACAACTCAAAATATTAAAACGTGGACGCGACTTGTGGGAACATTGGAGATTTCCTGGCTCGGGCAAGACGTGTCATGCTCCTTTGTGCTCAACATCTGTGCGCCCTGATGAAACACCGCTAGCAGCAAGGGCACATTTTGCTAACAATATCCCGCTTTGTCTTTGGAAGACAAACTCGTACCGTGGAATTCAGCTAAGAATGCCCCAAGAAAAAACCCACCAATGAACAATGCCCCGAGAAGTCCCGCCACCGCCAGCCCCATCGCCGGCCACAGGTACTTGGCGACCTCCGACTTGGACACTCGGAACCGCATCTCCCCCAGTCTGATCGCCACCGTCAGACCCTCGTCAACCACTCCCAGGGGGCCCACGCTCGTGCCCATGCCCCCCATGACCACGCGTCGCTCCCCCCTCGCCACCACGCCAGTGTTCCCCATTTTCTGGTTGAAAAATTCTCCGCAATGATCGCCTCCGGGTCGCAGGGAGGCAAGGGAGGATTTGGCGGATGGGATGGGAGATGAGGGGCGTGGGAAGGCGGAGGGGATGCGGAGTCGGAGGTTGGCGGAGATTCTGAAAAGGGGGAAGCGTCTTGAGAATTGGGCACCCTGGGCGGCCGACCCTGGGAGGCGGCAGCCGCACGGGCGGGCCATGCCTGGAAGCAGGAACCGGGTGGTGTGCGCCTTGGGGGGGGGGGGGGGGGGGGGCTGTTCCTGGGCCCTCTGGACCAGGGCCTGGTCTTGTAACGTGCAAATGTTTGATTGCAATGCCATGACGGGCGATTGCAATTGTTGCAATTGCAACGCACGTGTTGCTGGGAAACAAGTACGTTTGCAGGGTGCATGTCCATGTCCATGTACGAAAGTTTTTTGTCGAAATCCTTACACTTGTTTGCATATACGCGGTTCCAAAGTATCGTACCTTGGGCATCGTATAACAGAATTTTGGATTTCGAATTTGTCACTGTCACGTGCCACTGTGCGGTATACCACATAGCGAACCTCACCCAACGCGCGAACCGGCGCAGAAACCCAGCATTACTGTTAAACATTAAGCCCTTCCGCATAGTAACGTAGCGCTTGGCCTTTTTTTGCGGAGGCTGTAACGCAAATCTTGGCCTTTCTGTGCGGATCAACGTAAAAAGTATCAAAATAACGCTCTGGAAAGCAAAATGCGGAGCAAAAAGCGTAACGGTGAAATCTTCTGATGCGCGAGGGCTGAATGTTTTACAGGACTGCTGAGTCGTAGTACCGCTGACTGACGTTACGCGACGGCCGTAAACCTTCCGTAAGTGTACTTTGTCATAACGTAATTGCACCCCAAGTGCCGCACACTCACCGCGGATATGCCCTCCACGTCACCCCCGCTTTGCCCCAGGCTTCCAAAGGCCGCACCCTCTTCGGAGCCCCACCCGACTCGGACCCCCCACCCCACCCCCCTTCCTCCTGTAAGGCGCAAAACAGCCCTTGGTCGCGCTCCGTTGGCGATCATGGCCAAATCCCGCGACGATGATTTCGACCCCAGCCGCTTCTCCGCGGCGCGCCTGTGCTCGCACGCGCTTCAGAAGGGGTTCCAGGCGGGGGCGGTCGTGGGCGCGGCAGCCGTGCTGCCGACACTGGCCTTCTTGGCGTACCGGAAGACGGGCTCGCCGGCGATGGAGCCCGGGGTGGTGATGGAGGCGCTGGGCAAGAGCGGCTTGATGGGGACGGGCCTCTCAGGTGCGTGGCGCGATCGTGACACCTCAGCAGTTGTTGTCAAAGTCTCGACTGGCTTTGCGTGGCGGTTCGGCAGCGAGTAGAGTGATGCGTCCGTCTCGTGGTGACCAGCACCTTCTGTTGTCGCACTGGTGATGCGTCCTTGTCCTGGGGGTAAGCCTTTCAGATATGCACACTGAACACCGCGAATGCCTTCGTCAGCTGGCAGTGAATATACCGCCAGACTGGAAAGGAAACCATTGGCTGGAAATTGCACACCCGGAATGGGCAAGTGTGGGGCCTCTTGAAGCCAAACAACGGATCGTGCTTCTTTTCGTTCCCATCATAGTATTGTGGGTTGGTGGGTGTACAGACTGCCTTTTTGACACACGAGGACAGATGCCCATTTCTCCCCCTCTTGGTCTACGTATTCTAAGGCTCATATCCACTCTGGAAAGATGCTGAAGAAATATCTTGGTTCAACATGGAGCAGCTAGGTAGTGGACGGATGGCTTTGCTGTTGTCCATCTGATGAAATGGCCAACCACCACAAATTGGCACCTTGTCACCATCACGTGTGTGTGGTTCTCCTGTGCGGTGCCACTCTACTATCTCGTCTTCCATGTGGGCAAGCAACTCCAAAGAAACAGCAATGCAACAGGGAAGCATTTGAGTAGGTGTTTTCTTGTTATTACGTGCAAGACTCATACCCCTCTGGTTTGTCTAGTGCAAGCAAATGTAACACTACAATATGTCAATGCATGCTTGTGCATGGTGCCCGACGTCATGAAACAAGGGAAGCTGCGGTGACTACCACACGTGCCTCTATGGATGCCACAAGCCTTGCCGAATCCATGGCATGAATCCATAGCATGAATCGATGGCATCCAGGGCAGGAATCACAAGGATTCCACTCCAGAAGGAATGCTGCGTTCCATCTTTGGTGATGTCCCTGAATGTGTGTATATGTGCTTACTGCATGAATAATGGCATGTTGAAATAGATTTGGCAATGGCTGCGTCATGCAATGTTTCTAAGACGATGAACATGTTACGTGTCAGGCATCTTGGTCAGTGGAAAAATGATCGGCATGGATCGAGAGGGCCTGGAGGACCGAGTGTACCGGCTTCATTACAATGAGGGCCAGAAACGTGTGGACCGCTTCTGCCAGGCGGGTGGGCTGTTGGGCGCCATTGCAGCCGCCTTCCTCGTCAACAAGAGTCCAATGGTCGTTGTGGGGGGAGCGGCCGCAGGGGCATTTCTGGGGGTGGTCGCCCACGGCACCACCGCTGCCAAGGATTCCACTCCTAACAAAATGATGCACGAGGTCACAAACTGAATCGCTACTATCCATTGCGTACTAAGAGGATTTTGAGGCGTTGACAGTATTGCTCTTTTGTTCTCTGCGGTGAGATTTCTGGAAGCTGTCCAGTGAATAGCTGCATTCTAATGATTAATGGGTGCTGTAGCCTTTCTTGTTGACACTGCATATAGTGGGAATCTCGATTGGCTGATTGAGACAAGGATGCACAGGGCATGCCAGCTCAAGGGGCCGAGAAGCGATAAGCTATTGGGCAGTTGGCCTGCTAGCTGTGGTTTTGTACTGCACTCGTGCGTTGCCCACATGACCATTGAATGGGGTACTGCGGTTCTGGTTTTTGTTGTGCGGTTGCAATGAATGCGGGAGACTGAAGTGTGGGAGATTGCTGAAACTGGGGTGCAATCTGTGGGGAATGGTGGTGATGGCCGCCAAGATGCGTAAATGAGAACAGGAACACTTGAATGGTTAATCACCGATCCTCTCAACATCCTCTCAACGTCGCCGAGATAATGGAATCTGAAATCTGCCCACTGCAGATAAATGGCGCCAGAAAAATCAGAGAACAGGCAGCGTCCAAGACGCTGATTTTGAAAAATGCAATTTCCGGCATGCACAACTTCCAGGTACACCATGTTTCATGCTGCTGGAACATCTTCACCTTGATTGCGCTGCAAAGTCTGTGGTGCACATGATGGACTTTTTGCTGAAATCACCTCTTTACACTCACAGCAAGTCGAGTGTCTAGACACTCAATATTAGCCAAATACACATATATAATTAAGTATCTTATTAATGAGTTTCTGCCAAGGACGACGTTAGGTGGGTGCCAACCCCCGCTTACTCCCTCGGTCAGTGAACCACCGTGTGGCCAAACCTGACTTCACAGGCTTCCCTGTCTGGTTTGACGTCCGCGAGACGGCCAGACCACCGCTGCCGCCCTTGGACCAACTCTGGCTATTTCCAGGAGTACATGAGCTGGGCTCCTTGGGTCGCATGGCAATTCGACTACACAACAGCCTTTGCTGATCTGGTCGCCCATCTAAGTCTTCCTCCTTCGATCCACAACCTGTTTTTGCCCTACATCTACACCTCAGTTGCCATCATTGAGCAGCAAGTCGATCAATTATGACTCCACCAAGTGCACGCCAAGCATTGTGGCACTAGCTTGGAAGGATTCTGGCGGGCGTTGCAAGTGCAGATCTGCCACAGCAAGCTTGAAGGCGGCTTCACTACTGAAATGATCAATGGGACGCTTGGCACCATCCACAAAGAGCTTTTGATGCAAAAGTTCAAGCCCGAGACAAAGGCGGCCGCGGCCAGCCACACGGGGGAGTCCCGGGGCGGCGGCAATTCCACCCCCAATTCGAGTGGCCTGCCATGGAAGAAGGGCAAGCGGTGGGGACAACCTTAAGTGGTGTGTCCACCTCCAGACGCGTAGGGGAGTTCCCCTATAACCGCACTCATAGATGGCTTTCGGCATGGCTGAGGACTGGAGCGCCATTGCACGTCGTCGCACATCATCAGCCTCGGACTGAACGCTGGAACCACATGAAGCCCAGCTCGTTTGGCGTCACGTAGCTCCGGTGTACCTCGAGCGGCTGGTCGCCCAAGAGAAGTGCCCTCCTCCTCCTCAGCATGTACACCACAAGTCGTTGTAAGATCTGCTGCCAAGCAGGCATGAGCCTCGCTAGCCGTTGGATCCATTCAGGTGTACCATTGCCATGGGGGCCTCAAGGCCCTTCCCCACTATTCGATCTTGGCGAGTAACCGCTCTGTTCGGTCGAGGAGCAAGCGGGTTGGGAGGCCCTCAAAGCAGACTACTTGAGTATGGGGGCGATCGTCAAGGTAGATCCTGGTCCCAATTCTCGAATTTCCCATGCCTTTCTAATTGAAAATGGGCAAGAGAATGGGGTGATGTAATACCGACTTTGTGTTGATTTTTGCCGGATTAATCATCATCTCCACAAGATGAGATTGCATTAAGAGAAACTCTAGGATTTTGGTCACTTATTGAAAAGAAACGATTTTCTGGTAGGCTTTGATATCAAGGATGCATACCATCATTTATGGATGCATATTGTTGATGAATGTTTTGGGCAATTCTGTATGGGGGGGCGAAATTTTTGCCTACTGAGCGCTGCCCTTTGGGCTTCTTTGTCACCATACTTTTTCACATATTTTATCTTGGTGATCACCCGATTCCCTTGGTCCCTGGATCTTTTGCCAAAACAATGCGAGGGTCTTGTTTCGGGTGTCTTGTGGAGAGTAATTATATTCAAAGGTATTACTTGTGCTATACAATGGATGACCCCGCCGTTCTGTTAGCCTATCTTTATGATTTTTGGCTGTGATGAGTGAACCAGAAAAATTACATGAATGGTCACATTTGGTTTGGGAGAATTTTCCAAGCTTTGGGGATTCGTTTTAGGGATAGGAAATGTTAATGGGACTCTGTCCAAGTCAAGAAGTATTTGGGAGACGATACCCATGCCTATCGTTTTTGTGTACCACTTGACAAGTCGGCATTAATTGCTTAACGGGCTAGAATCCTCCGGGAAAGGCGATGGGTGGTGGCCTATGATCTGACCCGTTTTTGTGGGCAGGCCATCTTGCTTTACTTGGCCTTTCCACTAGCTTGCTTTTCTCTTTAGAATCTTTATGCAGTTCTCTGCACCAAACGATCTTGGAGGGACTGACTTCGATTGACACTTTAGGCATATTTGGATCTCGAGGCTTGGGTCAATATTCACAGCTATGAGGGGTGCCCCCTCAATCCTGATGTAGTGCCTATTATGCGCACCCTCGCTATGGATGCTTCCTTGAGGAAGTGGGGGCCTACTTTTACTCCCCCCCATCTAATCGGCCATGACTGGGGATCGTGTGACCCATCATTGATGCACAACTCCCTTCCGTTCAAAATGTCCCATTGCGCCACGCTACAAACCTATTAGGTAGCATATTTGCACAACGTCGATCCCACTATCGTGGAATATTGTTTCAATGTCATGTTATTAATTTCGCTGTATTTGGGCTGGTGCTGGCGTCACCCGCCACCATAATTATTATATAGATCTCGGCATTTTTGGTGCCTAAGCTTGCAGTTTCGCGGCAGAACCACAAGTGACGGTGTTGAAGGTGGCAACGTGAGACATAACACTTCCATCGCATTTGTGATTGTCTGCCGCTAAAGTTTCCTACAGGTGCGGTTATGTTACAACTCTTTGACATAAAATGGCTGAAGTATCATACCTGACGAACGAAGGCGGTAGTACATTGTAATGTTGGCAGCCAAGTCACTGGCGGCTCTGGCAGCCTACTTGCGGTTCCGCCATGGCGGAACCGCATCAACTGGCTAAACGTTGGTTACGGCCTGGTGCCCGCCACTGGATGTGAACCTGCCCCCGCGACTGCTCCCCAAGGCTTGGTGTCGGCCAAGCGAGAACTTGTATGCATCACAAAGTGGGAAGAGGAGATAAAACACACACGGCAACTTTAGCCCAAGGATATTACAAGTTTGGTACCACCCAAGAAGCATTCGTATACAACAATTTGTACAACATCTTTGAAAGATGGTTAATCCCCGCCAGGATCTGTGGAATGAAGGCGGGGAAGCTCCCGCCTTAGACACTCCCGCCAACATGGCCATAAGTGGCCATCTCCTCCCACCCACTGCTCATTCACCACTGCCGTCCAAGGGATGACCTCCTTTTGGCCCGTAAGGAACCACGGGTTGTTTAGTTGGACTTCTTCACTGATGAAGGAAGGGTTGTCAGGGTCGCAGTTCTCCACAACGCCTTCACAAGCGTAATACTACACTTCAAAGTGGTGCACGTCATATCCGTTTTCTTCACTGGGGTCGATTACCCTAGTGACTCTGGCGATGTCAAACACACGGGCCCAGGCATCGGCGTCTTCGTCTGCCATCCGAATGGCGACAGTCACCCCGGGGGCAACGTCGTGTTCCGGTCGGAACGGTCTCACGTCGGCAGGTCTTGGGGCCCTGTGTGAGTGACCAAAGAATATTGCACGCTCCCCTGGGATGGGGCCCACGTCCCTGTACAATGGGCGGGTAGAACTAGTCAGTAACCGGATGCCACATTGGCAATCAAACCACAACACTGATATCAAAGGTTGGATGTCACCAAAGGGGCAAATGGGAAGAAACATACAACATGCAGTAAAGACCAAGACCACGCAATGACAGCCCCCGGGGCAGAGATGCCATGCAGGCAGTGTGCTGAAGGTCATTTATACAAAGGCAGGGTGTGTGTGCACGACAGATGAGCTGACGGGCCCAATGATTTTTTTAAGGATATGAAACAATGTGGCAGAGGTGGTATGTTGTGCACCAAAACCATCACACCTTTCCACTACGGGCCCAAGCTCAGTGGTGGGCCCCTGGCTAGGCACGGGCAGAAGGTCGTCCTCGTCCCCGCGGCCACACTCTGCCACCCTGAGGGATCCTCCCACTCGGTCGTCGACGTCCCCTTCCGGAAAGGTGGACCTGTGGTCCTCAATAAAGGTTTCCCACCACCGTATGGCGTGGACGTAACGCGCCCTTAGGACGGTGGCAGGGCCCTCCTCGCCGGACAAACCAGCTGTGGAGGCAAGTAGGCTTCTGAGCTTGCCGACGAACTTCAGTGCCCTCTCTCGTATCCCAGCGAATTGTTGGAGTGGCGTCCTTGGCTCCAGAGATAGGCTATCGAAGGAGGGTATCACAGCATCCTCAAGGAACACTGGCCACCCGCCGCCCTCTGGCCGCCCCACCCAGGCCTGACCGGGCAAGTCGTGTTCTCTACCGTACACCACAAGGCGGCCACCCTCCATCCGGAAGAGGAATGCGTGGTAGCACCTATCATTGCAGTCCGTGATGTCACACTTAGGACGGCAAGAAATTGCTCGGTTCGGAGTTTAGAGGTCCACACCGAAATCTGGCTGAGGTGCAGCTGGCGCAGCTATGGCACAAAAGGGAGCAAACCCTCCCAGCAAAAATATATTCATGTTCAGGTACACTTCCCCCCTCTTGGCACAGCGACGGTTCTGCGGTGGAGGAACCGTCAGTGCACCAAGAAAGGCGATTCCTCCGAACACGTATGGCCCCCTTTTGGAACAGTTGCGGTTCCGCGATCACGGAACCGTCAAAGCAAGGAGAATGGGGGTCTCTCCGAGACCACATGGCCACCTTTTGGCGCAGGTGCGGTCCCGCGATCGCGGAACCGCCAATGCAACAAGAATGGGGTTCTCTCCGGGACCACAAGGCCACCTTTTGGCACAGGTGCGGTTCCGCGATCGTGGAACCGTCAATGCAACAAGAATGGTGGTCTCTCCGAGACCACATGGCCACCTTTTGGCACAGGTGCGGTTCTGCGATCGTGGAACCGTCAAAGCAATAGGAATGGGGGTCTCTCCGAGACCACAAGGCCACCTTTTGGCACCACTTGCGGTTCCGCGATCGCGGAACCGTCAATGCAACACAAGAATGGGGGTAACTCAGAGACCACAAGGCCACCTTTAGGAACACTTGCGGTTCCGCGATCGCGGAACCGCAACTGTGCCAAGAATGGGGGTTTTTACGAGCTCCCTTGGCCAGCTTCTGGCACACTTGCAGTTCCGCGATCGCGGAACCGTCAATGCAACAAGAATGGGGTTCTCTATGAGACCACAAGGCCACCTTTTGGAACAGTTGCGGTTCCGCGATCGCGGAACCGCCAATGCAACAAGAATGGGGGTCTCTCCGAGACCACAAGGCCACCTTTTGGCGCAGGTGCGGTTCCGCGATCGCGGAACCGTCAATGCAACAAGAATGGGGGTCTCTCCGAGACCACATGGCCACCTTTTGGCACAGGTGCGGTTCCGCGATCGCGGAACCGTCAAAGCAATAGGAATGGGGTCTCTCCGAGACCACAAGGCAACCTTTTGGCACCGCTTGCGGTTCCGCGATCGCGGAACCGTCAATGCAACAAGAATGGGGGTCTCTCCGGGACCACAAGGCCGCTTTTTGGCACCACTTGCGGTTCCGCAATCGCGGAACCGTCAATGCAACAAGAATGAGGGTCACTCCAAGACCACAAGGCCAACTTCAGGTACACCTGCGGTTCCGCGATCGCGTAACCGCAACTGTGCCAAGAATGGGGGTTTTTACGAGCTCCCTTGGCCAGCTTCTGGCACACTTGCGGTTCCACGATCGCGGAACCGTCAATGCAACAAGAATGGGGTTCTCTACGAGACCACAAGGCTACCTTTTGGAATAGTTGCGGTTCCGCGATCACGGAACCGCCAAGGCAACAAGAATGGGGGTCTCTCCGGGACCACAAGGCCACCTTTTGGCACAGGTGCGGTTCCGCGATCGCGGAACCGTCAATGCAACAAGAATGGGGGACTCTCCGAGACCACATGGCCACCTTTTGGCATAGGTGCGTTTCCGCGATCGCGGAACCGTCAAAGCAATAGGAATGGGGGTCTCTCCGAGACCACAAGGCAACCTTTTGGCACCACTTGCGGTTCCGCGATCGCGGAACCGTCAATGCAACAAGAATGAGGGTCACTCTGAGACCACAAGGCCACCATTAGGAACACTTGCGGTTCCGCGATCGCGGAACCGTCAATGCAACAAGAATGGGGTTTCTAAGCCGCGATGTAGAGATGGCTGCGGTGAGGCCACCACTGGCCTGGGTGTGGTCCACACACACCTCTTACCTTCTTGACATGGCGTCTTCCTCGCATCGTCTCTCTGTCCCAAGTCCGGCAAACCTGTGCATGTTCCTGGGCTGATCGTCTTCTTGCACCCCGTCCCCCTGCGTCCGGCTGTTTTGGTACCGGAGGGCTCGCCGGTAGTCATGCACCGCCTCAAGCAAGCGGTTGTGCTTGTCCTTGGAGCCGACGTACCGCAGGTTCTTCCAAGCCCTCCCCGCGACGGCCATTAGGTCCTCGACGTCGAGAGCCCCCTCGTTCTTGATGGCCTTGGATACCAGAGAGAAACTCTGGTCTATCTCCTGGTGGGTATGGCCCACCGGGAGAAAATGGACTTCGACTTCCTGTAAAAAAACCACATTCAATTCAAAAAGAAAACATCAGCTGACGGCTCTTGGGCCTAGTGTCTAGGAGCCCACAGCGAGGGACAGAGATGCAGTGTGTGTGTTTGGAATTATACAAACAAACATGTCCTTACACCAAGGATTGGGCGGCTCCCAAAGCACAACCACATTTGCGCCCGCGCCCAAGCACCCCATCTCACCTTAAAGGTACATTCGAGGCACATGCCTGCGAAGCCCAGAAGGTAATGGTTTTTGTTGTCCTTGGCCGTGTTGTCCATTTGCAGGTCCAAACGAGGGGGGAGGTAGGGCTCTGGGAGGCCGCGGAGCCTGCCATCTTCTTGGGCGTCCCGGATGATCTTCGCCAGTGCCGTGAGGGTGATATTGGAACTGGCGGCCCACTGCGGCACCGACCAGAACCCATACCACCCCCTTGCGTAGGCTATTGCACCCATCAGCTTCACTGTCAGCGGGATGCTGACATTGCCCCCTTTATCTTGCAGTGACTCCCGAGGCACGTTTGTTTTATTTTGATCCATGCCATCCACATTGATCATGAGGACGGCGTCCCGGTTGCTCCTGGCATAGTCGGCCCTGAGCCTCATTGCCTCCCGTGCTTGCCGCACATACTCCATGTGGCTGTTCTGTTTGGCGAGTAGTTGTTCCCGTGCCTGCTGGTTGTCGGGCCCCAACAATCCCCTGATCTGCTAGAAGGAGACGCACTGGTCGCACTTGCTAAAGAGCTGATGTTTGTACGGCTGGATCTGTAGGTAGAGAGAAAGGCTTGGCGCGGATGAGGGTTAACTTATCCAAAGGGACTATGCAAGCGTGTACATTTCTGAGATTTAGGAAGCGCACACAACCAATGTTGCCCTTCTCGCAGACTGTCACCACACAGCAACAAGGACATTGTCAAGCATAACAACTGGCTCGTGCGGTTCCGCGATGGCGGAACCGCACAAACATCTCGAAGGTCCTTTCCTGGCCAGGAACTGGCTCGTGCGGTTCCGCGACAGCGGAACCGCACAAACATCTCTAAGGTCCTTTCTTGACTGGCAACTGGCTTGTACGGTTCTGCCATCGCGGAACCGCACAAACATCTCCAGGGTCCATTTCCAGCCTGGGACAGGCTCGTGCGGTTCCGCGATGGCGGAACCGCACAAACATCTCCAAGGTCCATTCCCAGTCTGCAACTGGCTCGCGCGGTTCCGCCATTGCGGAATCGCACAAACATCTCCCAGGTCCATTGCCAGCTTACTGTATGCTTGTGCGGTTTCATGATAGCGGAACTGTCTTACATCAACGATGTCCTTCCCGCTGACTGTCAGCTCACCAACGCCAGCACCATCACGAGCAAGGATCATTCCATAACGGTGGATCTGCTATCGCGCAACCGCCAAGGCAATTCTAATAAAAAACAAGAGAGGCAGGTACTTGTAGGTGACAAGGAGGTCGAGTTGAATCGTAATTTTGTGCACTGGCTCTGTGGGCACCCACCTGGAAGAAGATGGAGAGCCAGGCACGGCGGAAGGTTTGATAGGAGCTCGGCCTCGTCTCCACCCCCTGCCTGTCAGGCTGCGATAGGACATGCCCCCTATAGAACTGGTACATGTCGTTGAGGGTTGCGAATGACCCAGTTGGAAGGAACTCCCTAGTGCGCTCCTCGCCGGTGGGGCCTCTCACTGTCTTGTTGGGCAGAGGTTGCGCCAGAGCCACCAGTGTATCCGCTATCCAGCGTGTGCATTCTTGCTCCCGTGGCCCGTGTCCCATCCTAGTGTCCCTTCTCGCCACCTTGACTGGCACGTGATCCCCCACCGCCTGATCCGCGTCGCGCCTTCTTCTTCCAAAATTCCTCCTTGTCTCTCTGTGTGCGGCCTGGAAGGCTCTTACACACATGGGCTTGCCGAACAGCCGGAGCTCGTAGTGCTCGTCGGTGCCCTGCGCCCAGACTTTGCACCAGGCCAGGATGTCGAGCATATCCCGCCTGCGCTGCCCGATGTCCTTTGCCCCCCAGATCGCCGATCTGGCCAACACCATTCGCGGATCGACACCCTTGAGGCAGCAGTTGCCGCAGCAGCGCCAGCCTTCTGCCTCCAGTTCCGACAAGGCCTTGTGGGTCTTCATAAAGTTCCACAGCGTCCTTTCTGCCGCCCTTCGCGTGGCCGTCTTTGGGGCTGCGGGGTCCAAAGGGACCTTGATTGAACTCCCCGGCGAAGCGGCCCTGTACGCCTTCCTCTTCCTGTTTTGTGGCGCGTTTAGTACGTCCACCAATTCGTTGAAGGCCTCCCTACCAAGGCCGCCCCTTTGGGTTCGCAAATACTCAACAATCAACGGAGGCACGTTGGTTGCAGCCCCTGCAGGCAATTTGATCACAGTATTTCAGAGGGGCAGTAAGCAAGGCGAGTTGCGGCGAGGAACAGCCGTGCCAAGAGTGGGTGCTCACCCTGTACAGTGTTGGATGCACCAAAACTGCCTCCATCGGAGGCCACATGTCAGTCGTCGTCATCCCCCAGCAGTGCCCCAGAATCCGTGGCACTGCAGTTCCGGCTGCACGCAGCTGGGTGAGCACCCTGGCCTGTGGCCCTGCGCTTGGCCTGCGGTTGTGGCATTCTACCCACCACTCACTTGACTGGTATGCGAGAGCCATTGCCAGTAGCGGTGGGCCTCCGACGGCCAGAGGTCGCCGGCTGCTGCGGCAAGGGGGCAGCCTCTAGCGACACAAGACGATCCTGTTGTTCCTTGTAAGTGCGGGCACAGGACAGGCACAGGGAATGCTGCGCCACCGTGTTAGCCAGTGCTGCCGGGAGACCCGACAGGCATCTGTAGTGGAAGAAGCCCGGCTCACAATTTCGGCAGGCGCCTTGAAACGCCGTTGGTGTGAGGCACTGCGGAGAGCATTTTCGTCCTGTATGGAAGAACAATAGGTAAGAGAAGAGCACAGCCGTGTGGCAGCGCTGCACAGACGCAAGCAGGGAGATGGGCACCCACCAGACATCATTGTTGTGGCAGTACTCCCAGATTTTGCACCTGCGCATAACCAACAAGAATAAAGAGGCGGCGCAGCACGCAAGGCTTGTCGTACGGTTAGACTTGTATCTCCTAGGTCGTTT
Source organism: Ostreobium quekettii (assembly GCA_905146915.1). Lineage (NCBI taxonomy): Eukaryota > Viridiplantae > Chlorophyta > Ulvophyceae > Bryopsidales > Ostreobiaceae > Ostreobium > Ostreobium quekettii. The sequence continues at coordinate 203 of CAJHUC010003041.1, read as the reverse complement.
AGCAGCCTACAGATGACTGGTGCGGTTCCGCGATGGCGGAACCGCACAAGCATCTCGCAAGTCCATTTCCCACATGCAACAATTTGGTGAGGTACCGTGGTGGCGTCAACGCACAAGCATGTCCAAGATCCATATCTAGCTTGTGACAGGCTGGTGCGGTTCCGCGATGGCGGAACCGCACAAACATCTCCAGGCTCCATTTC
>CAJHUC010003040.1:0-36776 GCA_905146915.1 Ostreobium quekettii | reverse complement strand
TGGGCTAAAGAATGTTCCCATATATGAATGGTACAAGAATCCCCACAATTGCCGAAACATGAGCAGAAAGCCTGGATGGTAATAGGGACAATGGCGCCGTCGCACACTTGCACTCACACGAGAAATACAAGCAACACTTGGAGGGGGGTAAATGGTCGATTCGAAATTGAGTTCTTTCACACTGTGATGACAGACTGAATATTCGTGCAGCAATGTGTAGGCTTGCGTCTCCAGGGGCTCAATGTATGAGCACACGATGCCGGCATATGTCATGCATGGATATTTGCTTGAATGGTTTCACAGAGGTTGAAGCGTGGTGATCACCAAGCTATGACTCGAGCTCATATTAGAATACTTGCTTTGCAGGAACTCAAAAGCACGCGCAGATGGGCGTTATGCGGTCGCCTTCCAACATTGGAAGGCATACACAAACCCATTAAGAATGCACATGTGAGTCATCTCGATGCCGGTGCCACCGATTGCAAACCATGTATGTCTAGATATTGTCAGTAATTTTGGGCAATTCGCTGACGTGTGGAAATCACGGAGGATAGGAAATTCAGGAGCACGAAAAGCTGGATATTTTCGACAAATGGTCTGCACAAGTTGGCAATGCCCTTCCCATTCCCAATCGTTTGATTGTTTTGCTTTGCAGCTCTCCATTCCTTTTTTGTTCGTATCCTTGACTGTAGATTACCTCAAGGTAGGGCCCAAGCTTGGGCCTGCTTCGCAGCAAACAAATATGTCATGGGGAATCTTAATCTCCAAATGAATTTAAAGTTGCAGAATTTCATCACCGATGAGAGCACAACACATCGCGAACAAGCGGTCTCCTTCAACCTGTCGATACTGAAACCATAGAACAAAATTTTCAGTAAGATTTAATAGAAATATTTAATAAAATCCATTAATATTAATTAATAAACATATTTAACAAAAATGATTAAATAAATTCATAATAAATTAATTAAATAAAATCTTTGGACAATGGGCTTGTTTCCGTATGAAAAGCCATCTGCATACCTCCGTTCCATGCAAAACGGGAACAACAGTGCATAACTGGGACGAACCTGGCACGAAAGATGTTGGGCATTCGGAAGCTGCTGTGATCGCCATGTTATAATCTGGTATTGTGACGTAATACGTACCCGGCTGGGCGCCATTTACGATATGATCTAGGCCGTCTGGACCCTTCACGATCGGCGCGCGTCCCTTCGCTCCCGGCGGCCCTCCCTAAGGCGCCAAGGAGCCGATGAGGAATGAAAAAACATGGACCGGTCATGATGGGAAAACGAAAAGGTAATTGGAATGGGGAGAAACATTTCTAGAGATAATTGCCATGGCGAGAGAGTTTTACTTCCTCCGTCCCATATTAAATGTCCTCTACGAATTTGACGCAACATTTCTCCATCATGTATTATAGTTTTTTCAGTGGAATTTTTTCCAAAGTTGTATCTACCTTTTGAGAGTATACGGCCAAAATTTGAAGTTAATATGTTTAGTATTGATGATTTTGCAGTACTTTGTAGCAAGGGCTCTCTTGCCAGAAACCCATCGGTTTTTCAACGATTTTGCAGGAACGGCCGTTTTTGCCGTTTCGAGGAGCATGCGTTTGCGGCAGCAAAACAGAGCCGCCCGTGCAAAGCTATCCACGCCATTGAGACAGAAGATGGGCGTGGTGCCTCTGAGGAAGCGCGGCGATAGGAATCGCATTCCGAACGCCCTGATTGTGTAGTTCGCTGTAGCTGAGAGCTGAAATTCAGTTTTGGGCTGGTGGAACGGAGCTACCCTCCGGCCCCAAATTTTTGGGGCCAAGGCTTTTTATCCTCTGTTGGTGCGGTTGAAACAACAGAGGGTGAATCTGAAAACCCCTGACAACGCGACAGAGAAGGTGAAGCCTAGCACCGCATTCAGCGGCGGCTGATTGTGGGAATTGCTGTCCACACCAGATTGGCAAAATTGGGTTTGCTGTGGAATTTGAAGCGGCTAGGCACGAGGCAAACGGCTAGACAGCTAACGCCGTGTCTCTTTCACGAACGGAAACTAGCTAGGTAGTGATGGATTGTGGACCGCACAAAACAGGTGGTTGTTGGTGGCACCTTATGGATCGTGGGCCAAGCTGCCCAGAAAGGCCTCGATTCAAGGATCAATTGAGGCAAGATGCCCACGCAGAGCCACACAGATACCTTTGAGTGGTAGAGCGCACAGGGCCCAGGCTTGAGCGCCCTGGATATTGGCTTATTCAGTTGGTGGCGGATCCTTGCATTTCAGATCTAGGGTCACAGCGAATTCTGGCATCGTCGACATTGCGACGATGGCCTTCGGCAACGACGATCCAAATACCATCAGCCGTGTTTGACCAGTGCTATTCCACGCAAGGGATGTCACCCTTCACCACGGCAGTGGCGAAGCCATCTCCTTGGTTGCCCGGGACGGGAGTGACCCAGAACCGTGCGGATATCCAGCGGAATCGGAATCGGCGCGCCCACTTTTTTTCTGAATCCAAGGGCAATTTCGAGGGTGCAGTTCAAAGAGTGAGACTTACTTTTTTCTCTCAAAAACTGGTGGTTAAGTGTTTTAGGACCCAATGATTCTGATTCTGACCTTGTTTTGTACCTTTGAAGCTTTCCTTGTAATGAATTTTTTACTTCAAATAGAGAACATTTAATATGGGACGGAGGAAGTCTAAAGCTAATTAATGGCTGGCGATTACAAATCGCTGGGAGAAAAAATGCCACTTCGTCAATTCAGCTCTGTTACAATGTGTTGCGTGTCCTTGATATTTAAAAGGGCCTGGCTGGAGATTGCCATGGGATATAGGATGGAATTTCCATTCCTGGGTATAGTCAGTGTCGTGCATTGAACACGGGATAACATTTCTCCGCATTCCGGATATATGGTTAATATGTCTAAGCCGGCCTAGACATAGACCGCGGCGCTGTGGAGCGTCTTTATTTCAGCAGATGCGTACACGTGCCATTCGGTTTTCCATACCAACGATATAAGAATTCTTACCGGGGAGCGTCTTTCGCTCGTTCCATATGGCCGGACTTGCGTGCTTGTTGTTCGAAGCCCTTGTTTGGCTTGCGCACAAACCTCGTTTCTTAGTAATATTATGCAGTACCAACTTGTTCAGAAATTTTATGGAGTTTCGTATATACACCGTACCGAAATGGGCGAAGCACTCTGTACCTTGTTTGTTTTGCATTGCGATTTTCACGACCGTCCACGCGCATGACACTTCAATCGCTGTGCATTCGTTAGGGTGTACCATTACAACAAGCATATTGGTTTCAATCATACAGCATAACTTTATTACACCATACAATGTTTACAGTAAGTAACTATAAGTTACCATATCAGTAGTTCTTGTCACACAGCAAAGCGTAATTGAACAGTGCAATTACCTTGTGCAAACATATAAGCGCCCCATTACGTGAACCTGAGACTTCCATATCTGCACAAGTACTGACAGGTTCTCGCTTCAAATGGGAGATGGCTCACCTTCTTGCCAGGTGTCATCATCGACCCAACGGTAACGTGCGGGAGGGGAAATCCCGTACGCTCCACGGCGATTGAAAATTCGCGAAGGGTAGCGCCTGGTAAGCGCACTGCCGTTCATCTTTCTCTGGAGCTAAAGGCGCCTGGGGCATCCTCCACAAGTGCAGAACCTGCCCGGACTGGGGGAAAGCAACCTACGAGGAGTGTAGTGTTTGCGTATGGGCAGGGGCTTCAATGTTCTTCGAGCATATTTTCCGAATTGGGTTTCAGCATTGTAAGATTTTCTAAAACCCAGGGGCACTTGAGTGGGGGAATGGAGAAAACACAGTTATCCTGCACATTGAAATCGAATATATCGGCAGGCGGAGCCAAGCCCAGGCCCAGATTCTGATCGCTCAGTCGATGGCAAAATGTCCGTCGGGCGCACGTGCAGCAACGCACTGCTCTGATTTGTAGCCTTGAAATTTACTTTCACATGTTTGTGCATAGATGAGTATGAATACGGGCGGCCGTATGGTATGCGCGACATACAGCCGCCGTATGTGCGTGCATGTTATGCATACCCATGTTGGAGAAAACAAGCCACTGCAAATTTTCACCAAAAAAAAAATCTGAGCACATGATATGCTGCTCATCTATTTTTTTGCTTGTCTATTGTTTGCATCTGAAAATTGGGGTTATGTTATAAGCAAAACAAAAGAAACTGACACGTGTTTGCCCCCAGAACAACTGCCCTGGTAACAACTTGCTAACAAGGTGTAAAGCATGTTGGTTCATTTCGATTCCGCAGGGATCGCAATCAAAGGTGTGCATGGAGGCACGGGGTGTTACATGCGCGGGACCTGAGTCCATGGTGTCACCCTTCACTCAATAATCCTGACGATATTACTGCAACCATAGCGGTATGCTGTCACAAAGAGACCGCGCTGCAACACTGTCGCCGGTACGAAGTTCAAGTTCCCAAATATGCCAAATCTGCATCCAATGTGTTGTGTATGGGGGATCTCATGTCATCGCCCGTATTTGGGCTGTCGAATATGATCTGTACAGCGTATGCTGGATACGCATGTTCAGGATACACAGTTCTTTCCAGAGGGGAGCCATTCCTGTGCAGCACCATTTTGGCAACCCTGGTGCGGCCACCGTATCTCACTAATACGGGTGCACAAGCATTGTTCAACGTTGTTCACTATTTTATCGACGGTCTGGTCGCATCAAGTTCCCACAGTGCTTCATCAACAGCCAACAGATTTCTTGAGGCGAAGTTTGGGAGGCATCTGTTGGTGAGCCACTGAGACTCCCTTGTTGTCACATTTAAGCAATCTTGACGAAATAGTGTTACTGTGGCTCATACTCGTATTTTATGATACTATCTTTCGAGTCGGGTTTGGGCCAACCGAAGCCTTAATACTACTGGTACCATGCTTGTGGACACAAGGTCGTACAATCGCGATCAACAGAGGCCTGCATTACTCTAAGGTGATCTTGGATGCTATTCTTGTGCATGTCGATATAGACTTTATTGCTGTTCACCAAAAAACTGTCGTAGCGACAAAACAGGCCACGCCACAAGACAGCTGTTGAAATTATCATTACGTCTTCTCGGCTCTGCTGGCTGCCAGCGTGGTTGACCCTCTTTTCTCTTGACTTTTGGTTGATTCGGGGGAGCATCGGCCCAAAGATGGGGGGTGACACTTGGAACCTTACGAGTCGCTTTTCAAAGTGTTGGTGACATGAAGTTGTCGTATTCACTGCACTGAAAAACAACAAGAACAGCAGCCACCTGGGCATGAAATTGTTCAGGTCCCATAATTTACATTCCATCCATGTTCGGGCAATTTCAAATTCCTCAAATCTTGTGCTGCGACTAGTTCAGTTCGCAATGGAAACTGTCGTCATGGTCAGCGGTGTGACCCAAATCTACCGTGGTTTCTGGCAGGGCCCCTGCCTTGGCCCCCACTGCTCTGACATTCCGAGCCCGAGCGAGCACCTCCAAGCAGTTAGGCACCTCTGACTGTTGCATAGCCGCCAGGGCAATCATCCAAATCCTTCGCAACACGCCATTACTGCAGCCTGCAAACTCGGGTCCGTGACAAGACACTGCCCATTCCGCATAGTCTCTGTCTGTGCTCAGATCACATTGTTTGCAGTAAATCATGCATTGGTACATTAAACCTATTTCCGCAAGATCACAATACTGCACTGTCAAGCGCGTTTTGTGTTCCAGTTCTCACTTGCGAGTGGATCAGTGCAACGGCCATGCACCACAACCTTGGGCTTCTTCCCAACTGGCGAATTGCGTTCACTTCAACTTTTCGGTCTTGCTCAGAACCGTGGTCGCCGCACTTAGCCAAAATCGCAGTGTTCAAGCCTTTGCTCGTTTTGCTACCACACTGCTGTGACCATGCCAAAGTGCTTGAGTTGTAACCACTTCTTCTCCTCGTCCTCCTTAGTGAGTGCCTTTTCTTCTTCCCTTTCAGCTTAGGGCCGAAGATGGAGCGTGCTTCTTCTTCATCTTTCGCAGGCAAAGCGGTCTGTGCGTGCCTTCTTATTGCCAGCGCCAAGGATGAGGCCGAAATTTCCAGATCTCTTCCTTTTGCTCTTGCTCTTCACTTCTGAAGCTAACGACGTACCGGCCCTCAACAAACTGACAACTGATGGCACACACGGCTTGCGCTCGCCCCCACCTCCCCTTCCATCTCCCACTGCACTATTCATGTCCTGCACAAGAGCCATGGGGAAGTCAATCAGCGGCTCAGCTCATTCACACATTTCTTTCCAAGAGGGAAACAGTGGGATATGCAGTCCATGCCGGCGAATATTTCTTTTTGCGACAGTGGACTATTCTTTTTTGCGACAGTGCCAAACTACTCTTTTTTGCGACAGTGGATTGTTCTTTTTTGCGACAGTGAATATGACTAATGCACAGCTTGGAAAGGCGGGCCTTCGAACCAGCTCGCCTACCCGCCCCCCGCCCCCCTCCACCGTCACTTGCCACCGGTCGCTAGCAGCCGCCGTCGCTGTTGTTCGCCACCTGAGGGACCGTTTTCCACTCCCTCGAACTTCACGAGTCAACGCTGGGCTTGTTTGGGGTCTGGGTGACGCACAGGGCCGGGCGGCGCCAAATGAGCACTAGGGTTGCGCCAATCGCTGAAATGGCTGCAGTGGCAGCCCGCCATAGGTCGTGGCTCACAGGGCGTGCCCCCACCCGGCAGCGAAACCTGGTCGTGTGACCAGTCAACGGCGCTGGGCGTGGGCGCCTTGATGGTCGATGCTTGGACGGCAATGGCGCTGGCAACCAGCGCCTTGGCCTCCCCGTCCGGCGTCACGAGCAACACTCCCCGGTCCCAGTTCGCGGCGCCGTCTCCCCGCGCGGCCAAGTGGCCGCATTTTAGGGGGCTAGCACGGCAACAACAGATCTGGGGAGGAAACGGGGGGCTGCAACCTCAGCCGATTCGGCTGAATCTCAGCGTCAAGGTGATCGCCGAGTGGTAGCGGCAGCCCCCTTCCACAAGATGGGGACCCTGGGCGTCCCCAAACGTTCCCGTTTCGCCTTTTAGTCCTTTCTCCGAACAGACGCGCCTTCAGCGCCGTTGTGAGAGGAGGCCCGGTGGACCGTGTAGGGGTGGTGTGGCAAATCTGATGCCAATATCTCGCGCATCAATTATCGCCACTGTCGCAAAAAAGAGTAGTTTGGCACTGTCGCAGAAAAGAACAATCCACTGTCGCAAAAAAAAATAGTAACCAACCATGCCCTTGCAGCAAGACCAAGTATGTGCCAGACTGGCAGCAATTCTGCTCTAACTATACTTTAACATTTGTTCACTATGGAATCATGTGTCACTTGTCTCATTCAAAAGCCCTTGCTTCCTTGTCAATGACATTTCGAATACAAGTATGCACACATATAGAGGCCCCCTGCATGGGTGTGAGATGAGAATGCTGCCCTTTCAATGAGTGGACCAGACTTCTGGATTTGGCAAAACACTGATCATCGTGCTCTGCAACCCATGAGCTGCCCTCAATATAGGCTAGACGCCTCCTGGGCCAATGCACTACAACGCAGGTTGTTTCCAGTTCAACAACCAAATGCATCATTGTCAGCTAGCAAAGACACGTCGTTCAGCCTTCACAGCATATCCACGTGCCGTCAGTTGTCCATTTGCACAAAGAAGATACGGAATGTCTGGTGCCATCTGGCTGGTCTGTCCAGTGCTAACCTGAGGCATGGACCCAAAAAAGCCAGGTGCTCCTGGCAGCTGTGCAGACATTGCCCCAGGGGTTGGTATCACCAAGGGTGCCGAGGCCAGGGCGTTCTCGGGTGAATCGCTGCCGGCGTGGGGCACCTGCACTATGGGGATATTACACGTCCTCCCAGCACCTATCACGCCTAGTCTCTTCAAGTACAGGCGGTATCTCTGGTTGACACAGCACAGAAAATCAAACAACACCAGTGCTGGGATCGGTCGGCACATTAGGGGAACTGCCTAGACAAAGCCATTGGACAACCTGCCGGTCAGCGCAGCGATGGTGTGCACCATCCCCATAGAGACGCAACATAACCACAGCCACCTGCAGAGATATGCACATGAATGCACCATGCCAATGGTGCTACTGTAGTCCCGATGCTCATTTACCATCGCACTGGCTGTGAAACGACGTGCAATGAACAACAAGGTTGCAGTTCCCAGGTGGAAAGAAGCACATAAGTCGTTCATGCATTCAGTGACATTTTCTGAAATGCACCATTGCGTCCTTCATTGGCAAAGCAACAAAGAGCAGCAGGGGTAGTGACACACTGATCGGACAGGACACCCGTGCATGCCAGGAGTGGTTCAGCAGATGCCATGCCACAAGACTACAGGTACGCCAATACACACAGTAAATCCCCTGGTCAGCACAGTACACGATCACCACAAGCACAGGTCCCACAAAAGGAACTTGCATGAATTGAACAACCACATATGCACTGAAGAACCACATTCACGATACATTCTAACATGGTGAACTCCTGGACAAATCGGACAAGAAGTAAAATCTATGGCAGCTAAAAGTGTGAGATCCACAACCCAGTGACCACCAATCTGAGCATAACCCACCTGCAGGTGCATTGCAACATTTTCTCTGGTAAGCCCTTTCACGCCCATCAGCTCGAGTATTTTCTTGGGTATGGCCTCTGTGGCAGCAATGCAATGATCAACTACACACTGTGTGTGACACGCAATGGATAACAACAGCAGCTCCGCAGACTATGTGCACATCCTGTGTGGGGCAGCCCACTTCTCCTATAAACAACAAATTCCACAATGAAAAAATACACCAAATGGAGGATTTCCTAGCAAGGCACCATTCCTGGTCACAGAATAAGCTGCCAATCGCAGTTCGATCTCAACGCAGGCAATGCTTACCCTTCAAGCCAACCATCGGCAAGCATTCCATGCTAATGGACTGAACTGTATTTCTCCATACAAAACATTTATAAATGGATACTGCTACATTGTCCTGCCATCAACTTACTGGATTGTGACATCGCTACTGCTCTGGTGCCAGGCAGCTAGTGATAAAAAGCTTGCACACAAATTTGACAGTGTTGGGATTACTGGCGAAGGCATGGGCTTGACCATGCACAGTTCCAGTGCTGAACTCTCTTCTGGCACCTTGGGATGCAGGCACTGATTCTCCACACCACCACCACCACCACTGCACTACAATTTTCATGTGTCATGTTGACAGTATGCTGCCAAACACAGATTGGAGAGCAGGGCAAGTACAGTAGTTTCCACACTGCGTGCTGTGCAAAATTCTATCAGAACAACACCAGGACACCAATGTCAGGTAACGTTTTGGTGTTGCAGCATTGTGCCACTGTTATTTGCTCCGGCATCCACTGTCGCTAGTGCTGCACACTTCGAGTTGAAGCTCATTCGGTGCAATTGTTGTGCCCAAACTCTTGCCAGTTCTGCAGTGCCAACAGCCAGCCAGTTTCCAAGGCATTGCGATGAAACAGATAATCTCAGACTTCCACCTAGCTGCCTGGACAAAGCCCTCACAATCTGAATGCTCCACTTACTGTCGATGCCCAACTGGTTGACTGCATGGACGAACTGCATATGCATTCGCACGGTCCAGTCGACTTTGGGCTTCTTCGTTGTATCATCTCCCTGAACCAAGGGTGATCCACACATCACCTCCAAACATTCTTCTGGGAAAACCCACTACAATTCCAGTTCTTACCATGGTACATAGGTCAAGCACTGAGTACACAAGCATGCCACAAGTAGCAGCGTATTCCCCCAATGTCTTGCTTCTGTAGCCTGCAAGATCCGTGGCCTGAACCCCATTAACATGGCAAATACGAGAATATGGCCCAAGTCGTTCACTCTGCTCATGTTGTCTGGCACTCTGTTCCACTTTCGCAGGCCCCACATCACTTCTTATGGAACGCTGACAAGCCACATGACTTTCTGTCAAGGTTGTCAAGAGGATCCAGATACACAACCTGTATCTGCATGATCTGCAACACTGCAGAGACAGGTGGCCACTGAAAACCTGACACCACACGCCAGGGTGTCACGAGTGGACAGTGCACAGACCACACATGCCAACAGAGCTGTGCTACACTCTAATCACCTGCACACCTGTGCACCCGCCTCCGCCAAGTACCATGACAGGCCAATTCATGCATCACGGCCTGCCTTTACATGTCTAAATACAGCTGCATTGCCAATGCATCGTTATTGCAACTAAATGGGAGTGCCCAATTGCAGTACAGTGGCCAAAATGGGCACTCCAATGTAGTCATGATAAATGCTCCACTGGCAGTGCGACTGTGCTTTGGACAGGGCATTGCCTTGGCTTGTTTGCCGGAAGTAACTACCAAGCATTGCAGCCAATGAAGATAACAAAGACAGCTCCAGGCAAAGCCCACCTTGCCCTCCCTGCACTGCTCCTTCCTCTTCCACGAACTGTCTCCACCACCTGGCTCCTCCCGCCGCCCGCACTCATCCACATCCAGATCCTTGCCCTGCTTCCAATCGCAAACACAGTGCAGAGCAAATCAGGGTGCCATCATGGAGGAAAGGGCGAACTTGACAAGACGACAATGCTACAAGTGGCTCAAGGGGCTACAACTGAAACGACATTTCTGATAATTTTTGACATTTTATGAAAAGACAACTGCCAAAATTTTGAAATTTTTGACAAACAATGTTTTGCAACAAACAGTATGCACCACATCATGGAGCAGTCAACGTACAAAACAAGTCAATTGGTGTTGAGGTCCCTCCCTGCCCCCTCCCCTGCAGGCAGGCCACGATTCTTGATTTCACACAAAACGACCCTGGCGCTGCCCAGGCCATTTATGAACCACCAGACAGGACCCAAGTTGGGTCTGTGGCCAGTTCTGCATTTTGCATTGACTGTGCATGTGTTGTTTCTTGTTTCAAAACAATGCTTCTCAATCAAGAGATACTTTTGGACAAGCTAATAGAATTGCTGTTCCTCATTTCTTGGAGTTTTAACACTGTTTGTATTTGCTTGTTCATGCTGTCCAGAAATCAACGACAGAGGATATCCATACTGGCTGCCATTCTAGCTGCCAAACCAGCTGCCAGCCCAGCAGGGGGCACTCCTTGCACCAAATTCCCAACCTGGACAGAAAGTGCCCCGCAAAATTAGACAACCTTGGTAATTTGATCCGTTTCCAATATGGCACCATCCAACAAGTGCCATCCTGCATGGAAACGCTCTTAGAGTACCAGCATTGCAGGAAAACATGCCACAGATACTTTTTGGAATATCGCGCAACATATGCCAGTTCTTTACGGCATTTGTCTGAAGCAAAAAACACATACCACAAAATCATGTGCTGGTGAGTAGAATGGCAAGGTTTCAACCAAGAGTATCACAAGGCATGATGGGGAAGTACTACAACGTGGGAATCCAAAGTGACATGCTGAGAACAGGCTATCTGCCAGTGTTCACATGATCAGAGTCTTTTCATGATGTGGAGTGGACAGTGCATGTTGAAGCAAACCCAAGCGGTCTGGCAACGAGCTAAGCTATGTGTCCACAATTCAACCAAAAGCAGGCAACAATTGCAGCTTTGGATTTGCATTCGAAGCTTGACCATTACAAGCCGCAGATCAATCACCTTTGGAATCAATGTTTGCGTTGGATAGGATATGGCGCCTTGGCCTATGGGTCTGCCTGAGAGATAGGAAAGTTCCACTGCCACTTCCACTGAATCTGCATATTCACTGTTGTCTGACGACTCGTTGCTGCCATTAGATAAACATGAAAGAGTGGCAATGGGCTGTGAGGCTGCCGGGCTGCCTGGGTGAACGGATCGACACATTCCAAGGTGATCCGCTTCGCTTCCACTTTTCTTCCCAGCATTGTTGCCCCTATCACTCAGGCTTGCAAGCGTGGCCTCAATAGGAAGAATGGGCCGCCGAACTGTGGGGATCCTCAAGGGAACGGAAGGAACCACCAAGGCTTGTTCTCCTGATGGTGAAGATGGAGACAGTTGTGGTGGCTGCAGAGCAGCCAGTCAGTAACCGCATGGAAGAAAACATCCTTGCAGGTAAAGAGACCAGGAAACAGGAACCATGACAAGGCAAGTCATAGCAGGAATGAAGGCAAGGGCTGATGTTACCTCAAACGCACTGAAATGTATGAACAACGTATGAAGTAAATAGTACAAGACCCGCAAATAAATATAAAGTGTAGATACTTAGACAATGCAGATAACGTACACATACGAGACCAACAAGGGAACACAAGACCAGTAATATAAGAACCACACTAACACAATACCGTATTTACCCGGTATTAGTAGGCATGTATTGGACCCCCAAAAAGAGCTGTGGATACTAATAGCGGGTCATGTATACTAACGCGGTTTGGACCCCTGATTCCAAAGAGTAGACAAAGACAATTTTTGACAAATAGGCCGTGAAATACCCAAAAATGGACAAAAATGGCGATGCTAGTGCGGAATGTTGTCAGCTTCTTCACAGGAACTGGCGGCCTTGACTTGGGGCTGTACTAGCTGGTGGCGACTGGCGATTGGGGCCGTCATGGGTTCGCTGGAATGCTCGAGGCGCATTTGCCTCTGCAATGAAAAGAACAAGGCCTGGCATGGGTCTCGACTCGCTGGGGAACCACGTCGTGACGATGCTCGACAGGCGGCGTTGTCCCTCGCTGATGGCGACTGGGAAGGCTGACGGGATCTGTGATTGGGTCTGTGGCCTGGTAGCCAGTGAGATGTGTTTTGCCCCACCTTCGCAGCACTTTACGGCCAGTTTTGCAGGGCGGGGTCTCGCAACGGCAGTTGCTTCGACCAATGCCGTCGCCTGCCCATTCCTGGCGCTGGGCCTTGGGGGGCCCGTGCCAAGCGCCAGGCCGGAACCTGCTCTGGCCGGCCGGGGAGCAGGTTGGCTCAATCCAGAAACTAGGGCGGCTTTGAATTCTCGACCGCTTCTATCATCGGGCCTTGCGGCGTCGGTCGCTGCCTTGCGACCCTGCGCTGAGAACGCCAATGGCGGCCAGTCGACCGCGCGGCTTTTCGGGGGAACCCCTCCAAATTCTCCCTCGACAACATCCACCCTGACCCGATCGTCCCCGTCGATGTGCGAATCGCAGGGAACGCGGCTTGGTCCAGACTGGGCAACGAGGTCCAACAGCAGCCCCCGACTTCCCTTGCCACCATCCGCGCCTTCCGTCGTTTCTGCTTTGTTGAGGTTTGGGTGGATACTAACACCGGGTCATGGATACTAACGTGGGTTCGACCCCCAAAGAAGGGGGTGGATACTAATAGGGGGTGCATACTAATACCGGGTAAATACGGGTAATGCAACTCGTCCAATCTCTCCCACACATTGCTCGAGAAGTGACACACATGAGTTGCATACCAAAGAGAAGAGAACTGTACCAGAAAACCATTGCTGGCAAGCCGGGTATGCAGGCCATCCCGTGCAATTCACAAAAGGTGCAATGGATCTGTTAGACAGCGCAGTCAACAACTCATGTCACATTTTGGTTCTGTTGCACAGGAAGAAGGCCTCCATTTGCCAGCAACAACATCACGATCTGTGGCTGACCTGCTGCGCAAAATGTCCACAGCATGTTCCATAGCAGCAGCTCACCATCAAATGCTATGGAGCATAAAAATAAGACACCACAATTGGTGTGGGTTCACAAACCTGCTTTGTCCAAGGCAGATGATTCCAAAACGACTCCACCTCAATTATCTCACTGCTCTCTCCACTCGCATGTGCTGCCTGCACAAACAAGACAAATTCCAAATCCTCATAAACAGCATTGCCACAACAACAAGCATGAACAGAAGCACTGACAAAGAATGGCCAATGTGCAATGTGTACCAGTGGTTGCGACAGCATCATTTCTTTCTGGCACGAAGCCAATGACAGCACACAACAGCAGCCATAAGGCAAAACATCACTTGATCTTACCTTCTCCAGTTGGCCTGGGTACCAATTTTGTAGACATTTGTCGACAGCTCGCATTGAAGGGCGCTCATTAGGATTTGGTGAGCAACATTTCTCCATCAACTGCAAGACTTCATTGGGCCAATGCCTCATGGATTCTCTGGATAAGTCGAAAGGCTGCTTCCCCTCAAGTTTGGACATCATGATCTCTCCCTCGGAAGTTGCATCTCCATATGGGAGCTCCTCCATCAATAGCTCATACATTACGCAGCCAAAGCTGAAAACATCCGACTTGCTTCTGGGGACTTGGCCCTCATACACCTCCTTAGCTATCCAATGCCCAGCCAAACGTGGGGGAAGGCACTTCTTGTGCCAGCGCTCAACTGAGAGCGTCAGATCAGAGATCTTGACCACACTCTGTTCTGGGTCGTCTCCAAAGAGGAGAAAATTGCTGCTCTTCACACGTCCATGGACTCTGCCCAAGGTATGGACCGCGTGCAGGCTTCTTGCAGCTTGAGCCAGGACCTTGAGCTTCAAAACAACTCTAGCCTCCACATCAAATGTCACAAGATTCAAGTACCACTGCCGCAGGTCAGTACTTGCCAAGTCCATGAGCACAGCCCCCGACCTAGTTGCACCATGAATTTTCACCACATTTCGTGGGTCTGACACTGTGCCATACACAGCTGCGTAGAATTTCTGATAGTCCTCAAGTTCCATGTCATGGCCATCGGCTGGAATGATATGTTTTCCAGCCAACTGGGCACCACGCCATCTTACTTTGAACACACTGTCAGTGATCGGCTCCCCCCATTCAACCTCGTCCTCAGGAACATCAGCAAGCACAAGCTTGTGTTCCTCCAAACTGTCCTTCAGAATGTCCCATTCCCACTTAACAGTTTCTCCAGCCTCTCCAAAATCGCAGGGTTGGCCTTCCAAAACATAGCCAAGGTAGCTGCTCAGATGATCTCTGTCACTCTGCAAGCACTCCGCCGGCACACTATCAGGACAGTCCCCAGCACCAAGCCCACTCCAATCGGATGTAAACGCCTTAATGGCACTGAGAACCTGCTCAATCACCGCTTTGGTATCTGCACTCCTGTACACCTTGTCCACATCAAGACAACTGTGCCAATGCACCAGTTGCAAGGCAACTTTCAGATGGTACAGCAGTACTGCAGCAGCACACTTCCATTCCTTCTCATTTGCATTTTTTGGCATGCTGATTGGATGGTCTGCAAGTCGGGCAATGCTCCTTTGCAGAAACACGATCATCTTCACACCATATTTTACATCTGTAACCTCCTGTATCATTTTGATGCTCTGCTGAAGCTGTTCCTCCAGTTCTGAAACCTGGCAACAAGCCCACAAGCCAAGATCAGCTACACAATAGTACAAATATTCTGGACATTCGTGCTCTGTACTGTTGCTCACTTCCTGATATATTTCCTGAAGTGTTAGAAGACTTCAGCAACAGCAGAGTGAAAAGTCTTCCGCAGGAAGGGGATACAAATTTCACAGCATGCTCTCTTCCCTGTTGCACCAGAGGTCATGACAGGCTTCATTCATGGAAACAAAGCCTTTCAAAAGGGCACTTGCCAACAAGCACTACAAATTTGGCAAATGTCCTTGTGTCGATTCTTAGATGCCTTCAGCCGAGCTCTGGGAGGGTTCCATCTGTTGCATGAGTAATTGCTAGATAAAAATTGCAAATTTGATTCGAATAACCAAAATTGAGCTCTCTAACAGCATAATTCGATGTCGATTTTGCTGCACATGCAAGTGGTCGTTTCCAGCAGCCGTATCCAGGTCCTGTTTTACATGCCCTGACTGGTACTGCGAAAGGCTCCTCGTAGTGAGCATATGGGAGAGGAGAGAGCGACAACACCCTTGCACCCAGCTGCGAGGCTGAATGCAAATAAAACTTGCAATGGATCCTTCCACAGTACAATATAACCTAATTCGTTGGTTCTGGACGCCTGTGCACTCCCAACTCTCCAAACTGGCCTTCCCTCTGGCCACACCTACTGCTTAGTTCTGCACTTGTCCAAATTAAATCCAATTAACATCCTGACGCTCTCACCATAACAACTGTCACAGTGTACTTTCAACCACACAATGTACTGCTGTGTTCTTCCTTGGCCAACACATCCACATCATGCCTTTGTCACATTTTGGCTGCCATATTGCTCAAATCGACATGCAACTCTTTGTAGACGAATCAAGTTCAGGTGATTTGCCAATCTGCTGTTCATGTTGACACCCCAATAACACCAACTACCTGTTTCAAGGTGAAGGAGAGCAGTGATCATCTGCAATAGCATCCATGGTTCACCACAGTAAATGACTTCTTTCCAGTCCACCCCACAGTCATGATCATAGGCAAAAGAATCGCGATTCAGGTGTCCCCACATTCACATGCCTGTGCATTCGCAATGTAGTCTCCATCGAATACAGTCACTTCTGGCTGATTCAGAACTGATGGAAGCTGTTGTCCATCTTCATTCAGGCCTGCCTGTAGCTGCTGCATCATCTCCTCAAATAGGGCAGCAGCAAGCCGAGAAGAGAACTCAACCTGGAGGCAGATAAGCACAAACAGTGGAAAGAATGCCACGAACAAGACATACCGATTCAGTCATGAGCTGCGTCTGTGGAGAATGAACAGCTGGTACTGGTGAAAAAAACAATAGTCCTTGCACATCTGCGTCACATCTGCTGCATACGTGGGTTTGGGCTGATATGCAAGAGTGCGTTGCTTGTGCCGTAGAGTAGATTCTCAGCAACAGCATGTACAGTCCTTGCCTTCTGCTCCTGGCCAGCAGGGCCACACCATCCACAATTCTCACCTGAATTGGGAACACAATGGACCCCTGCCGTGGACTTCTGACAGAGATGACTGCAGTGCCCCTGTTGAAAAACTCAGCCAGCCGCATGAACAGTGCTGAAATTGCAATCTGGATACGCTCCAGGTAACCTGGTGTGCCAGCAGCATCTGCAAACTCAGGTTCTGGGAATCGCAACTCCACCATCTGAGAGAATGGATGCACCTCCTGCACAAGGCAAATGCTCAACACAGCAAGACCATATGGAAAGCAGCGTCCATGGCAGCAAGTTACCCACAAATCTGGATTTCTCTGCCCTCTGCAGTTCATTCTGCAGATGCTTTTCAATGCCCGAATTCAAAAAGAGAAAGCTGCACCGCAAGTTTACAACAGCACACTGGGCACCCTTTTCTGCTCTCTACTGCTGCAGTGACAAAGCAAAATGAAAATAATGTGTTTCAAGACATCTCACTGTGAGGTCAGCAGCGCAAACCCACCTCTTGGGCAAGCGATGTCGATGCCAGCTTGTCACTTGATACCAACTGTGGCACAGGGGCATGTAGCAACAATCAGGAACAAGCACAGGCAGCAGATCCTTACCACAATGTGGCTCTCCATGAAGCTGCATCACCTTTGCAATAAAACATTATGAAATTTTTTTGCCAAGGAGGAGGAGCGGAGAGGGGGGGGGGGGGGGGAGGGGCTGTAACCAAGGAGTTCTTCTACACAAAAGATGCCCATTTCGGCTTTCCATGTTCCCATTCAACACACACAATCAGTGGCCAAAAATGATCAGTGACAAATGATCAGCAGTAAAAACACATGTAACAGATCCCAAACACAAGGATACCTTCCAAGCAGCATCAAATTTGCTGTTGAACAGGCTCAAATTTTCTGTCCATGAAAGGTGGAGTTAGCCCAGGCATATTTCAACACAATGGATCCATTTCTGCTTCCACTGCTGTTTCACAACACAACCTCACCTCTTGCATGGATGGTTTCAACTCCTGTTTCTCATTTGATACCTTCTGCAGCACAAAGGTAGGAAATGATAAACAACAGACATGCACGCAACAGAGCCTCACCTCAAAATGGATACCCTTTAAGCTGCATCATGTTTGCTATAAAGGAGTCTCAAATCCTGCCTGCAGGGGCCAGGGTTAGTCCAGGCTAACTTCCGTACACTGGATACCTTTTTCAATTCCCATGCTGTTCAGGAGAAAACCCACAAACTATTGCAAGGTATGTCATTCTGAGCTCGATCCCACCTCTTGTAGGGATGGCTTCAACTCCTGCCTGCCACTTGCTTCCTCCTGTGGCACAAAAGCATGTGTAACAGATAGCAATAAGCGCATGCAACAAGTCCTCACCACAAAAACGATACCTTTTAAGCTGCATCGTGTCTCTGTCTCAATAATCCCGAGAAGGGGGGAGGGGGGTTGTCGTGGTGATACATTCCCTTGGTGTGTCAGAAACAGCACAACCGACCCCAAAGAAGCTCCTAATTGGGCTTGAGCATAAAGCAAAAATTGCAGGAACAAGCCCCCAAAGCTGCAAGCGACTGTCGGGTCATACCATGTTGGTCAAGATTCCCAGACCTCATGAGCTACAGTCTTTGTATGTACTGGTGTTAGCATTGAACTGCATTACTGTTGCTTACATTCTGCATGGAGCAGCACAAACGTCAACACAATTGTTATTATCACACAAAACCTTGCAAAACACACACTCGCACATGGTCGCTCCCAGGCACAGGAAGCAAGACCACACCCATATTTATTACAGGATGAACGTACTGGCTAAATAACAGTCGCTGCAAGGATGTTCAATTCCCATCTCCATTGTCTCCATATAGAGATCACAATGACACCATACCAATTTCATAACAACCACATTTCACCATAAATCACCACACACCACATAATTGCTTCTTAACTGTCCTTTCGTTCTCAGAGCCATATTGTAGCTGCCATGTTTCCAACAGCACAATATTCTACATTGAAACATCTGGCACATCAGCTTCTGTCAGCACTTGCATTTGCAGGGTCCAAACTTTATATTGAATTCAGAATGGCAAATCCTGCATCCAGAAAGCACATGTAGCTGTTTTCAACCAGGCGCTTCTTCACACCTTGTACACCCAGTCAACTGGCAGCTTCCTTAGATGGCTGACGACGTCCGCCATCGTTGGCCTGTTCACTGGTTCCTTATCAACACACTTCTTCATGAGCTTCAACATTTCTGGCGGACAGTCCTTGTCATCCACCTTGCATGGCGCCCTCCCAAGGGTTTTCATGTACATGCTATGGGCCTCAGGATCACCACCAACTTGTGTTTCATAAGGCATCCTTCCGGTCACCACCTGGTACATTACCACGCCTAAACTGAAGACGTCTGACTCTCTTGTCAGAGGTCTGCCATGGTAGCTCTCTGGTGCCACCCACAATGGGGTACCTTGCCTCCTCCTGATGGTTTTGCTCTTGTTTCCTGTAAGCCTAAACGTCTGCCCAAAATCACCGACCTTCACACATCTTTTGGCACCCATTTGATCAGGGACGAAGACAAGAAAATTGGACGTTTTCACATCTGAGTGAACCAAAGGAGGACTTTGAGAATGCATGTGGTCTATTCCCAAGGCACCCTGCAGCAGGAGGTCAACCGTCTGGTTCCAAGACAAGGGCTCACAATCGCAAAGCACCTGTAAGTCTTTGTCAGCCAATTCCATCACCAGCCAACCTGTGACAGTGACAGCATGAAGGTGCACTATGTGATCGTGACTCATCGAAGCCTGTACAACAGCCTCAATGCGGAAGCTGGCAACATCCTGGATTTCCACACCCACGGCTGGCTTCTTCACAGCCACCTTCTCTTGCCCCCATTTGGCTTTGAAGACAGCGCCATAGCCACCCTCACCAATCACATCTTCGAGTTGAAGTTGGCCTTCATCAATGACTGTAAGTTTCTCCAGTCTCATGTCAATCACAGTCTTAAGGTAACACCAGGCTTGTGGCACCTTGGCAATACCGATATGACCACAGAAAATGTACTGGAGGATATCTTTCAAATGCTCTCTGTCTGCCTGAACAAAACTTTGTGGAATGGTGACCTGAAGACCCACTCTGCCCTCCAAGTTCCACTCTTGAAGCACCCGTTTCAGGGCTAGGCATATGTGCCTCACCCCATGGTGCGCATGCTCAGATTTGTAGAAGTCAGTGAATTCCAATGGATTTGCATGTCTCCTCAGAAGTCGCCCAGCAATAGCAATTTGCTCATTGAATCGGTCCACGCTATCTGCACATGCATCTTTTGGAACCTTCACAGCCAACACCTTGTCGAGTTGTTCCTTCAAGAACCCCATAATTTTTCGATTGTACAGCACACGCATGCCCTGTTCGGATATGCAACAGGAAAAATTAGCCTTCAAACATCGCCTCCACCAGCACACACAGTTAGACAGGGCATTTGGGCATCCCAATTCGTCCTTGTTGGCTCTTCAACATGGGGGTTTGGAGCTTCTGCACGAGCCCCTAATGCCCGTTTTCGCAGGATACCGGGATTCCATCAATAGCACCTTTCAGTCTTTGGTGGAACTCTGTGACTTTCGCAGTCACCCCGCACGGGCTGTTCAGAAAGAATTGGGTTTCCTATAGTTGTCCAAGAACAGAGCCCTGGCATATTGGGCTGTGGGGATCTAGGGTTGCCTTACAGGCCCAAAATTCCTTCTCTCTTTTCCAAACTTTCTAAAACAAGTCATGATCTGCCACACTGTTTTCCTTCAGCATTTGCTCAAGTGCCTTCGTTTATCCATGCCAGTGCACAACTTGTTGATGGACGTATGATGATTGCTATCCTACCGGCATGTATGCTGCTTCATATGAACAAACAACCTCAAAGTTTTCCCTGGTCTAAAAGAGATGCTCCTGGAGTACACACTTGTTGCTTTCGTGTGTGCACTTTGTTGAGTTTCGCACTGGTGCTTCATATGGTACTGTGAAGTAGAAAGGGGCCGAACGTATCATTGCTCCAATGTGTGACATGGTATTGCTGGGTTTTGCTTAATCCTAGCACACAGCCGCCCACTCAGAAAAGGCCATACACACTGTGAGCAGCCCCTTCCTCAGTGAGACATTTTGTCATTATTATCTATGCTGTATCTGAAGATGTCTCTGAACACTACAAGGTGGCAAGAGGTACAGAGCAGCATGACTGACTGACAAAAAGTAAGGCCTAAGGAACCCATGTCAGTTCTTGTTTTCGTGTCGACAACAGGATGCAGCATGCGCAACAATGCCCTCTCCACCAAGATCAGAAAAGAGCAACATCTGCTACTGTAGTATATTATACCTTTTCACACGTTGAAATTTCAGCATTGTGAATTTTCACTCCACATTTCTCAACAAACTGTTATCATGGGGGGCTCCACATAATGTTCGCAGCTGGAATGGCGACTTCACTAAGTTCAGATGGCCTGAAATGCCGATTTTCCTCCACATGTACTGCATACGCAGACACTAGACTCCACGAGCACTCCAAAAACCCTTGCATCGCAGCTGGGGCTGCTCCGCATTTTGTTGGCACCATTGTTAAGTTACTATTATAAACAGGTCAAAAGTTGTGTTACAATGTGCAAGGGTATAACATACGACAGTACTCAATGTCGCAACCACAGTTGTGTTGTTTGCTGCTTCCTTGTGTCAGGGGGGAAGAAGACACACGTAACAAGCTGATATTAGTTGGTGACACTCTCACAGTAGTGCAGGGTACCCTAGTGCTTTGAACACAACACCACTGGGTCAGGATAATCACCAGCCAACTTATTCTTGGGGATAGCAAGATTCTGGGCAACCACGCCAGATGCCAAAAAGGTCGAAGTTAGTGTACATGGCAATGAATGTGTTGAGATCAGCCTGCAGCCTATGAAGAACCGAGGGTATCCACAAAGGAAGACCAAATGTTCCTGGCACAGGTTCCAGGTAGGTTTGAACACCATCCAAGTTCAACACTGGCAATGTGATGGAATCCAAAGAACGATTTCCAAGGCAGAAAGAGAGAGAGCAAGTGTGAAGCTATACCTTGCAATCACCGCTGTGCTGTACTGTACATCCATTCGACACGCCGGCAGCTGCTGAAGCTGGGTGTGTCGAAGCTGGTCCAGTTCGCACAACCTGCAGCACAGGCAACCCACACGTTGATGCTGGCCAGTTCTACCCACAAATTCTCCTGGAAGCCTGAGGATGGGAAGGATGGAGGGGAAACTCAACAATTGGGCCCAGCCGTGATGTCCGCCTACCACATGGACCCACATCGAAAGTGCTTCCTACCATCGTGGTGCCGCTCCAACTGCCTCCCTCAGGGAATTCCTCCCTCCCACTTGCCTCGCCCAGAGAATTCATTCTCCTCGGAATGGCTCCCGTACTGTAGCATGCGTCTGCACGGCCTCCTTGGCGATGACCGGCGACACTTTATCCCAACACGTGGGCGCCGGGCACACCAGCAAGGGTTGCCGCCTGCACACCATAGTCGGCAATTTGCACCAATCGGTAGTCCACACAAAATCCTCGAAAGCTGCCTAGAGCGCATTGCACACAAACCAAGACCATTAAAGGTGGCTGCCCAAAGATGCCCCACCTCGCTGAACCCACAGCGGCAACACCTCTGTTCCAAAACATGGCGAAGCGTTGCCACAAAATCAAGCGCAGCACGCGTAGATTGGGGACGCGGAGATCTTCCAAGACGAGCCTGACTTGAAGAACTCCTGTTTCCAGCCCCCAGGTGCCCGCGATCCAATTGGCAGCTTCCGCCTCGATGGCTGGATGCCAAGCCAGGGCCCGTATGGCGTCTCGCGATGCCACGCATGGCGTTAGAATTAGAATAAGGGCGGAAACCGTGGCTGCCCACCTGAACACCCTTCGTCGGTTCACTGGAGGCTCATCGCTCCGTGCAGCCCTCTGTTGTTGGGATCCTGTGCTGTTGTTGCTGGGGCCTTCTCAAATGCTAGGCCGACCAGGAACTTGCCTGGGAATTCCCCTCCTTGCGAAGGAGCAGAGGACTATGAAGACAGTTGATGTGCGCGTTTGCAGAAAGCACACCGCACAAAAAGCGCAAAGAAGAAGCTGCCTGTGTCGCCCAGTCCCTCTCTCCACAAGAACTGTCCCGCACAAATCAGGGAAGACACAATGTCGATTTTGGTACTGTTGCACCATTCTTGAAAATGGGGAGAAAGCAAGAATGATGTCCGAAGAATGAACGCAGATGGAAGGCCTCAAATGGGCACTGTCACAACGATGGTAGATGACAATCATTCAATGCATTTGCAGCAGTAGTACTCCACGCGCTCGACCACCTAGTTAGCACCAACGGTTTTGCAATACTCCCGTGCAGTAGGCTGCGCTCAATATCTAAAAACAGGCAACAATACACTTCCCACCGTATGCGCAGTCGTATAGGTGGTGGTAAGTGAAGTCCCACAAGCAAACCCGTCACCCTCGGCTTATAAATAGCAACGCCTTTTCAAATAGACGTTATCGCATATGTATAGCCCAGATGTTGGTCAGACATACACACCAGGTCATGTGGGACACTGGTTTGACCTCTCCACTGTATAACTCCCCACTTCAATACAACAAGTGCAGGTTTGCACGTCCAAAACCACTAAACATCAGTCAACACGAGTCAATAACTAAGATAGATTAGTAATTACTCATGCATTCCAGCCTTGCGACTAGCACATTGACCTAGACCTCCCCACCACATCAACAAACCAATATTCTTTTATGAAAGCACTTGCTAGGGGTCAACAGAACTCCAAAATGGACCCAACCCAAGGCACCCGCGAAACTCACACTAGGTTACCAAGCATTCCGGTTTCCAGGAGATCAAAGTCCAAGACTATCCCTGGTCTTGGTCGAAACACGTGATCGCGCACCGCCGCACACACCTACCTTCCCCAGCTGGTCAAAACCAGCCCTTGGCGAGCTCCTGATGGACAGAATGGCTTCGCCCCATCTGTGCTGGTTGAGCCAAATGCCCCGGGCACGAGTCACATGTAGTCGGACTTCCCATCGAGCTTGCTCGAGCTCTCGGGAGGCACACATAGTAATTAAACTGCACCAGTTACAGGTGGCCCAGGCTTGTTCGACAATGAGACACTGTCTGTCGGTCAACCACTGATTAAATACCCCTGTAGCCTGTCGTGACCCTTTCCCACTCACACTGAACCTCCGCCTGTGTCCGTACCCAAAACTCTACCACTAAGTCCCTGCGCCCATGGTGTTCTGCCCAGTCAAACTACACCGGCATGGACTACCTCTTCCCACTGGGAACTCCAACCATCAGCCCTACACCCAGCTCTGCTCCACGATTTGCCGATTCACTGATACAAGAAGATTGGGGGTGTGGGGTTCCTGCCCTCTTTGAGCCACGGACCCACCTTGCCGGGTGCCTAGGTCCTTTTGGGGATCTAGGTTGGACCACCCCGACCTCCTCCCATATCATATAATCATAGTAACAATATATTCTGGTTTGGGTACTGTTACTATATCTTGGGCAGGGCATCCCCCACACCAAGAGGCCATTAGTAGGGCGTCCCCCACATCAAGCTGGTGCGCATAACATTCGTCCCCCTCAGGGAGGTGGGACGTCTCTGTCCCAGTGCGTTGATATGTGTTACGCACATTGGCCCAATGTGGGGGATGCCCTACTACTGGCTCCTTGGTGTGGGGGATGCCCTGCCCAAGATATGGCAACGACACCCCAACCAGCTTATACTATAGTATATGATGTGGGAGTAGGTTAGGGTGGTCCCCCTAGGTCGCCTTAAGGACCTAGGTGCCCGGCAAGGTGGATCCGCGGCTCAAAAGAGGGCAGGAGCCCCACACCAACAATCCTCATGTATCAATATGGGAGTAGACGCATGCTTGGCTCATGAGCCTACTGTATGTGGAAACTGGTTGTGCATCTGGCTACATGCTCAGTGAACCACGTATTACATGCAAAACCAATATTGAAGAGAAAGAGTGGTTGTTACATGGAAAATGTTCTTGCTAACAACCCTCATTAAAACTCTTCCTTCAATTTATGGGCTGGAATATCAACACTGCCTATAATGTGCAGTTTCTATTCTATGACCTCTCGGCCTGCATTTGTTCAGAAAATGTTTAGAACATGTAGCTCACCCTACACGTCCCATGGTTCTGCCGCCACCGGCCATCCACCCACGACCACATCCATGTTGTGCGTAGCCGGGGTGTCTGCCTCTACCACGCCCATGGCCAGCAGTAGTCACCAGCGGAACGTCACTCTGGACCCGTTCACCATTCAAGATGGCAATGGACATTGCATTCATGTGTCCATACTGTGAGTGGGACCTAGGCCCTTTGTACCCACTGCAACATTACCTGCCACAAACAATAGCACAAACATGCTCACATCAGCGTGTACATCTCATATTGTGACCAGTTTGCACATTCGCAATAGGAGTTCTTCCATTTTCAAATGCTTGAGCCAATTCCTGTGCATATGCAATTGCTTTTGCTAATTCCCAGCTGTTATGTTCATATCCGTAACCCAGCCATTTGACAAGGTACTCTACGAAGTCCTGTCTATGGCCACGCTTTTTAATCCTTTTATCAAGGATAAGTTCAACTTCATACTCCAGTTCCCCTTCAATCTCGATAGAGACTGGGGGTGGCTGTACTTTGCCACTAGCCTTATAAGGTTTTAGTTTCAATACATGGAAAAACAGATGTATCTTACTCATTGTTTCCAAAAGTTCTAATCGGTATACGATAGAACCTATCCAGTCGAGGATGGTGAAGGGCCCAATCCACCTTGGTAATAATTTCCGAGTTCCAAGATATTTGAGGGTGATATGCTATGTCGAAAGGAGGATATTATCTCTTTTGTCAAAAGACACATCCCTCCAGTGGCGGTCAGCATGCTTTGACTGCCTATCCCATGCTTTCTCTAAGCATGCCCTAGCCTCTTTCAGCGTTGATTGGACACAGTGATCAAATCGTGTCACTGTTGGTAGTCCCTCCATGAGGGGTGTACCATCATGCCTTAATTAAGGCTGTTGTGCCCTATCAATGGCCACTGTCAAGCCGTGGGCATTTGGATTGTCATAGCCTTTCAACATCTTCCAAATTTGCACCCCAAGAGCCAAGGGACGCCATGGGTGTCGACCGTACTTCAAATAGAATGGGGTCTCTTGGGTTGAACTATTTTTCCAGTTGTTTATTGCAAACTCGGCCATGGCTATTAGTTCATCCCACGCATCTTGATCAGAACGCATATAACTATGCAAGTAATCCTCCAGAATCCGATTCATGACTTTGGTCTGGCCATCCGTTTGAGGATGGTGCGCAGTGCTCATGTTGAGTTGCACTTTCCACCTCTCCGCTAGGTAGAGGTAAAACTGGAAGTGAGCCAAACGTCTTTATCAGACACTATTATAGAGGGGAGACCGTGGTGCCGTATCACATTCTGCACCAACAAGTCTGCTGCTCCTTCAGCGGAGACTTCATTTGTGGTGGCTGCAATGCGCACCATCTTGGTCAGTCTATTAACAAATACGATAATAGCATCATGACCTCCCTTAGTTTTTGGCAGCTGAGTAATGAAGTCCATGGACAACTCAGTCCATGGTTCCTCAAGAATGCCAAATGGTTGTAATAAGCCTGGGGTCTTTTGACGAGAATATTTAGCCTGTTGACAAACCAGGCAGGTGTCAACATATAGTTATACCTCTTATCTCATTCCTGGCCACCAATAATACCGCTCGACCAAGTCTAGGGTTTTGACCTAACCAAAGTGTCCTGCACTTGGATGGTCATGTGCCAACTAGCAGATTTTAGTCCTTAGACTTGCTGGTATATATACCTGCTCGCCTCATAACTAGAGGCCATCTGCATAGCGCAATTCTTATTGCTATTTCAGAGACTCAAGCTGGGGATCTTGGCAATAAGCCTGATGGATCCCGGAGGCTAGATCGTCTGCCTCTACCATCCTTTTTAACTTTTTGTTCATTTCTCCGCTTTCGTAATGCTCTCAAGCCACAAACAGCTAGTTGACTTTTCCTCCTAGCTTCTTGTTCACCAAGTATGGGAGGAATGCAAGAGAGTGGATCAGCCACATTCTTTTGCTCTGGGCAATATTCCCAGTCGAAGTCAAACTGTTGTAAGATTTCTGACCATCTAGCTTGTTGGCTACTTAGTTGTGGCTATGACTTAAGATAAGTCAATGGGCAATGATCCATCACTAGTTTGAAACGTGTACCCTCCAAGTAACATTACCACAATTGGGCGGTATGCACAGAAGCCAATGCCTCCTAGTTTGTCATGTTGTAGTTCAACTCCGCCGGGAGGAACTTTCTGCTAGCATAACAAATTGGATGGTTGTCCTGCATAAGGATTGCTCCCACAGTAGTTTGGGATGGATCTGCAATGACCTCAAATGGTCTACTGGGGTCTGGCATTTTGATAAATGGAGCTATCATTAAACACTCCTTTATATGCTCAAATATCGATTGACACTTTGCGGTCCACTCCCATTTGCCATTCTTCTTGGTCAAGTCCGTCAAGGGAGTGGCCATCTTCGAATAGCCCTGTATGAATTTCGGAAAATAGTTTGCCAGCCCTAGAAACCATTGTACGTGCTTCACGCACTGCAATACAAGCCAGTTCTTCAATTTTTCAATCCCTTCTGGGTCTGGCCGAATGCCCTCTTGAGACACAACGTGTCCCAAAAAGGAGATCTCCTCTTTATTGAATTGATATTTGTGTAACCGGCAATACAACTTCTATTACCTTAGCGCTTCTAACACCTGTTTTAGGTATTGCAAGTGTTCTTCAGCAGTTTGGCTACACATCAGTATGTCGTCCAAATATACAAGGATGTGTTTGCCAATCTGATCACCAAATATATGGTGCATCGTTTGCTAGAATATAGCTGGGGCGTTTGCGAGTCTGAAAGGAAAAACCTTGAATTCATACAAGCCCAATGGCGTCACAAAAGCCGTCTTGGCATAGTCTGCCTTGTCTATCCAAAGCTGATAGTACCCTTGCTGCAAGTCAATAGCCGAGAAAACTTTGGCTCCTTGCAGTTGATCCAACAGGGTATCTATTCTTGGTATAGGCCACTTGTTCTTAATGGTGGCCTTGTTCAAAGCCCTGTAGTCAATACACATGCGGAGGTTGCCATCTGGTTTAGGTACAAAGAGTATCGGGGCCCCGAAGGGGCTGCTGCTCTCAGTGATAAGACCTTTCCATAAAAGATAATCTATATGCTCCCTTATCTCGTCCATTTCTTTTGAACTATACCGAAAAGCTGGTCGCTTCACCGGTTTGGTACCTTCCTCAACGGAATGGTCAAGGCGACTCCCCGATCGGGAGGGAGGCCTACAGGTAGTTCATCGGGAAAGAGTTCTTTGTATTCCTCCAGAGGTGTAGAGATTTTATCAGGGTCTATGCTACAGGAAGTGGTCTCTCGACCTGCGGTGGTCTCTTGACCTATATTGGCCAAAGGGCCTGGTGCGTCCCACTCAGCGAGATCGCTGACCCGGCGAACCAAAACTAAACGGAGAGGAGAACCCCAATGGTAGCCACACTGGGCATAACCCAAAGAGCACAAATAACCTAGATGACGTACAATTGAAGGGGCGGAAGAAGGACCCGATGCGGGTTGCAGAGAAGTGGCAACATCTGAGGTATCGCAAAGGGTAATCTCGTGACTACGAGAAACAACTCGAATGTGCCCACAATAATAATTGATGACACCGGCATGCTCATAGAGCCAATAATCGCCAAGAATGATGTCAAAGTCATCGGACAAATCAATGACCATGCAACGGACAGTGTCCTTGTGACCTTGAATGGTTAAAGGAATATGCACCACACCCAAAGAAGGGAGTGAGGAGCCGTCTACAAGGAGAACCTCGGCTTCAAGAGGTTCCTGGTAAACACTCGAGGGTGTGGAGAACTCAGTGGGATCCACTACATGACGAGTGGCATGAGCAAGCCGCTGTAAGTGGTGTAATTGGCATAACTGCCGATTTGAAGCTGAATGCAGTTGTTTAGGCATTAAGCCTAACCGACGACAACAAGTCGGATTGATGTAAGTAGTATTAGTTGTGCCAGTGTCAAAGAGAATGGATGTAGGCTGGTGGCCAACTCGGCTTGCAAAAGGCAGACAAGGGTGATCTAAAGTTACTCCTTATATGCGGTGTCCCGTTGTTTCCTTTGGGGGCTTGTAATATATGTTCACCGGCCAAGGGATGCCAGCCATAGCAGTGCAACCTGTTTGGTCAGCAGTCGGCTGCGTAAACAACTTAGTTCCCTTGGGGTAATGCACCAATATGCGCATTCGACATAAACATGGGTGTTTTGTAAAACAACGCCATGCTTGCAATAAGATACATGCGCCAGTTTTGGCGGGATCTTTTGCACGCTCTGTATAATAGTGTCTCAGGAATGGCGTAGCATTCTGGAATGGTGGATCAATCCACACAAACTCGTTTTGCAAAGGATGTTTCAAAAAACTTTTTGCAATTGAGCAAAACCGCTTGCAAAGAGCGTTATCCCCATTGGGGTTTGCACAAGCATCCAGTGTAAACTAGTGTGCAACCAGTGACTGGATATGCTGAAAGTGCTCATGATGAAGCATGCTGATGGGGTGCTGGTTTTGTCGATGCGCGTTGCGCCGCCGCCTTGTCGCCCGAATGGCCGAAATGGCCTGCGCGGCCGCGATTGGCCGCGGCTTGACCGGGGCGCGCGCTCGTTGCACTCCGAGGTGGTGGGCCCAGATCCCTGGAAGGTCGCTGAGTGCGCGGCGATGGAGGCCGGGATGCTGCGAGCTCGGTCGCGCCGGATTGTGGTCCGATCCGCGCGATCCGGAGGTGGTTACCAGAATCGGCAAGCAATAAGATTACTGATGACTCAAACCACATCCATTTTGTGCGGCAGGGCGTACCGCGTCCCGGGTCGCCCGCCGTGGGCCCAAAAACAACCAAAGTCACCCGTGCAAAGTACAGGCGTCCGCCAAGCTGCCATAAAGTACCGCAGCCGGCCAGAAATCACCCAAATAAGAGAATGCCTCCTCAAGGCCCTAATCCCATCTACTAGGGCCTTTAATTGGGTCGTCAATTAACATAATTTAAGACTATAATGTTCCCAACAAGAGGCCTCAGGGAACAGGGGGAAAAGTCAAGGGAGTAAATGGTCTCCCCAAGTAATTCCGTCACACTACTCCCCCCTTGGGAAAGTTTTCGCCCCCGAAAACACTGACTCCCATAAATCAGTACTCTCTACTATTACCCGATTGTAGACCTAACTAGGGTCCTCAATGGGTTTGTCCCGGGCGACCATTTTCCTCAATTCCCTTGGGTGATCAAAATTTTCTTCCGGCACCCAGGAAGCATCGTCGATTGACCAGTCCTTCCAAAGGACTAAGTACTCTCTGACCCTCCTCTGACTGGGTCCTCTCCAACGCCACCGCAGAAGTTTCTCTACGTCGTAGGGCTCGTCGTCCTCAGGCTCGACTTCGTCCTCTGTCTCAGCAACTGTAGCGGGTGTCCACTTCGATACCCGAAATGGTCGTAGCAAGCTTGTGTGAAAAATCCGGTGGATCTTCCACGACGTAGGAAGATCTAATTCATAGGCTACGGGTCCGACTCTCCGGGTCACAAAGAACGGGCCCACGAATCTCCTCCTCAGCTTGCTAACAGGTGCGTTCTTCAACGTCAAATGCTGTGTGCTGAGAAGCACCTGATCTCCACTATGGAACACCTGCTCTCTTCGCCGCTGATCGGCGAGGGATTTCTGTCGTTGTTGAGCCTGATGGACATATTGCATTGCCCTCTTGAAAGTCTTCTGCATTCGGGATACGAAAACATTGACACCTCTATGCGTGTGGTGTCTGCATCCCGAATCAAGTCGATGGGTGTACACGGCTCATAACCATAGTTCAAGTAGAATGGCGTGTACCCCGTAGACTGGGAGACGCTGTTGTTCATGACAAACTCCACCATCGAGAGGTATTTTTCCCAATCTGCTATCTCTGACGAAGACTCGTGTATGGTGCATCGGAGGACCATCTCCACCACCCTGTTCATCACCTCCATTTGTCCATCGGTCTGTGGGTGGTGTGCACTGGACATCCTCAGCCGACTCCCGAATACTCTCCAAAGTTCTCGCCAGAACTTGGACACAAATCTGGGATCTCTGTCTGATACAATGGAACGTGGAATTCCATGATGTTTTCCAACGTTGTCCCAGTAGAGTCGAGAGGTCTCTGCTGCCGTAATGGTCTGTTTCACCGGTATCAAGTGTACCATCTTCGTAGCTCGGTCCACTACTGTCAGAATTCCATCGTGTCCATGCTCACTGATGGGTAATCCCATAATGTAGTCCATGCTGACGTCGACCCATTTCTCCGCAGGGAGTTTCAATGGCTGTAGGAGTCCTGCCGGTACCCTATGGACGCTCTTCTCTATCTGGCAGACCTGACATCCGAGAACGAAGTCTCTAATGTCCACTGTATGGTCTGGCCAATAGAAGTTCTGCTGGACTTTCTTGAGCGTCTTGTGGTACCCTAGATGTCCGGAGTAGGGAACTGTATGTAGCTCCCCCATGATCCTCCTCTTGACCTCCGGTACATCGGGTATAACCACCCTCCATCGGTGTACCTCTGTGTCCTCCTCTCTGCTGTGCACCTCCAATAATCCATGAGCCCTCCGATAGACGTGGGTGCCTATGCGAACGGTCTGTACCTGGGACGAATCCAACTGCCTCATGATGTCATCCCATCGCACGTCCTCTTCATATCCTCTCGCTATCTGCTCCTTCAGAGACGTATCCAAAGTTATCCGCGTGGATGTCACGAATAAAGAATGGATTCCCTCCTCGGTTCTCTCTGTCGCGGGAATCTCCAATTTGGACTTTTTAAACACGTCGTCCAATTTCCTCTGTATAGCGTCGTCAGACTGATCATCCTCTCCTAACCTCAACCTCTGGACCAACGACTCTTCCTGCGCCCGCACATCCACCATACTGCGAATGTCCCTGATGCTCCGACGGGACAGGAAGTCTGCAAGGTTGTCCTTTCCCGGAATGTGGACAATATCGCAATCGTATCCCTGCAAGATCTGAACCCATTTCCAAACCCTCCTATTAACCGACGGTTGGTTTGGCAAATTCTTCAGACTGTCGTGGTCCGTCTTGATGGTGAAGTGGTTGCAGGCTAGATAATGCCTCCATTTTCCAACCGACCACACGATGCCCAATAGCTCCCGCTCGTAAGCACTGTACCGAGTCTCAGCAGGGTTCATCTTTCGGCTCTCATAACAGATAGGTTGAAGTCCACTGCTGAAGTCCTGCTGGAGGATGGCTCCAACTGATACTTCCGAGGCATCCGTTGTCACCACAAACTCTCGGTCAAAGTCTGGTAGCTGAAGAACGGGTGCTGTCACCATAGTTGTCTTCAGTCGGTTGAATGCCTGCTCCTCTATTTCACTCCACTTCCACTGTCTGTTCTTCTTTGTGAGGTCTGTCAGTGGGGCTGCAATCTCGCTGAACCATCTGATGAATTTCCTGTAGAAATTTGTCAGCCCTAAAAAGGATCGGATGTCCGTGACGCTCTCAGGGGTAGGCCAATTTAGAATTGCCTCGACCTTGGATAATGAGGGCTTCACACCGTTTGCCCCCACGTCAAACCCGAGGTACTCGACTTCAGTCCTGAAGAACTCGCACTTCTTCAGATGTCCGTACAATTTCTCCGACCGAAGTCGATCCAACACTGCCCGGATGTGTCTGATGTGTTCCTCTAATGTCCGGCTGTATATCAAGATGTCATCGAGGAACACCAATACAAATTGGTCAAGGCCGTCTCGAAGGATTGTGTTCATGATCCTCTGAAACGTCGCTGGGGCATTGCACAATCCGAAGGGCATAACCAAATACTCGTAGGAGCCGTAACGACTCACGAAGGCTGTCTTGTGAATGTCCGACGCTCTCACTCTGATCTGGTGATAACCGGAGGAGAGGTCGATCTTCGTAAAATATCGGGCTCCGTGAAGCCGATCTAACAACTCCTCGACCTTCGGTAGGGGGTACCTGTTTTTCACTGTAATCTTGTTCAGAGCCCGATAGTCAATACACATCCTCCATTTTCCGTCTTTCTTCGGGATGAACAAGATTGGAGCTCCATACGGACTAGAGCTCGGTCGGATCCAGCCCTGCTCCAAGAGTGTATCGATCTGTCTCCTCATCTCATCAAGTTCAGCACTGCTCAGTCTGTAAGGACTTCTGTGAGGCAGTGCTTCCCCTGGTATCGTCTCAATCTCATGATCGATCACTCGCTTGGGCGGAGGCCCATGTGGAAGTTTATCAGGGAAGACATCTCTGTATTCCTCCAGTGTCTCTGCCAATCTATCCCTGATAGCTGGATCAGCCTCCTCCACCTTCGTCCGTATCACCTGCTCTACAGGTACCTCCTGAGTCACTGGTTTGGACTGCCGAAATGTTCGGCGTCTCTCGCCCTCTGTACTACCCTTAGCTGCTCCTGCCTTGGCCTTTCTCCTCTTACTCCCATCATCCAGCTGCGAATTGGCTCAAAGAACACACAAGAACATAGGCTCGTTCGTCTTCTTGGCCCATCTCACCGCCTGTTTCATCGACATGAAATCGATTTTTGTTCTTGTGGTCTTCACCCCTAACGATTTTGGAGATCGGGAATCCACTTTCTCTGGATTTTGCACATCAACTACTCCCCCCTGGGGAGCATCTGCCGTCCTCGGCGATGTCCGCCCCGCATCCACATGCGTCCACTCTGCAGATGGCTCATATTCCTAGAATGTGGGTGAGCTCAATCGGGCGAACTGCTCTCTCCAGTTCTGCGTAGTTGGCGTGTCTCTGAGGAACGTAAAACTGCGCTGAAGACCAGGTAGACCTCTGTCGGTAATATGGCACTGAGTCGCACTCTCCACTTTAACTCCTTTGATCACCTCCAAATCACCACCACTCCTGATCAACAAGGAGTTTGCTCTCCAATCCACCAGGGGATTCACAATGTCAAGCCAATCCCGTCCAAGGATGACCTGAATCCCCTCCATCATGGGCACAGCTGTAAGTGAAACACGACTCTGTACCGACCCGATACATAACAGCACATCTGGGGCTATCCCGGTGGAGACTACTGTCTCTCCGTTGGCAAGTTCCAACGAAGAATAAGCCCCAATAAAATCCAATGGTGGACGAGTCCTCAGCTGGTCGCTGACGAAGGAGCGACTAGCGCCACTATCCACCAATGCCGACACACGTGTGCCGTTCACCACCGCCTTCACCACCAGAAGCAGGTGGTCCCGTACACTCGGTTTAGGGTCTGGGGTGCCCTCAGCAGAAACCGGTGTCGTCCCAATCCTCTGAATCAACGACGTAGGGGTCCTCTCCACGAATGAAATGGACTTTGAAGGTACCACCTCCCCTTGTCGTGCTGAGACTAATGCTGCAGCTCGGCGTCTCCGACGGTACCGTTGTCTCTCCCTCCTGCGCCTCCACTTCCCCCGTCTCCTATGGCGCTTCCTCTGTCCGTAGCTGAGCGTGTGACACTGGGTACAGCACCTCTGACTAGGCTGTCCCAAAAGCTCCCGATGCAGTCCTGACTGGCCAGAGCGGGAGCCAGTCAGTTTCCCGACCTCGGACGTGGGGAAACATCGGAATCCGACCCGGCTGCCTGCTGTGCAGCCTCCCGCTCCAACTGATCGGCCAATCCTCTCAACTCCTCACTGGTGGCTAGCACTGCCACCTTGGGCTTCTTCTGGCCGCTTTTGCCCTTTCCACGGCGGTCAGGCCCATCGTTCCTCCTGGTGTTGGGAGGGAATGTAACAACACCCGAGGGACGTGGGGGATAGGGCTGGCGACTAGTCTGCCCCTGACCACTAGTCGAAGGATACTGCCTGGTAAACTGTCGTGGCGGAAAGAATTGTTTCTTCTGCACTGGCGGCTGCTGCTGCTGGGTACTCTTCCCACTATCCCTTGGTCCACCCGTCTGCCTATACCGCTGGCTCTTTTTCTTCTGTTGGTCCTGGTTGCTTGATCCTGATGCCTTTTGCTTGGACGAATCCTCACGTCCGCCCTTGCAAAACTCCATGGCGTCCTCTAATCTGCACACCAGGGCCTCTGCCTCTGCAAGAGTCTTGGGGTAAGCCTTTGCCGCCTCTAGTCTGAAAGGCTGTCTCAAACCCAATATCCACTGCTGTAATGCCGTCTTGTAGTCATAGCCTGGGACCTTTGTCAACAATGTCTTCATACGAGCCATGTACGTGCTCGCTGTCTCCGTCGACCTCTGCTGCAACCTCAATAGCTCAGCTCGAGCCCTGTTTTCACGGACAGGTGACTCGAACTGGGCCCGCAATAGCATCATCAGTTCCTCCAACGTGTCCGGTCTGTGTCCACCCCGTGAAACCAACTCCGCCTCCCACCAACATCTGGCGTTCTTCTGCAAACGAAGGATGACGTAGGACACTGCCTGCATCTCACTTGGTTGAACGAGAGCCAAATAATCCTTCACCATGTTCAACCAACAGACGATGTCCTGTTCTCTGTCTCCCGTAAACGCCGGTGGCTCTGGTGGTTTAATTGACACGTTGAATAGGGACTCCTGAGCCTTCTCCAAAGGCTGAGAGAACACCCAGGGCTGTGCAAATGGAGCTGAAGGCTCAATCTGCATGGGCTCAGGCGGGGTCATCCTGGATGTGGGAACAGGTCGTGAAGTGCTAGCCTGTCCCCCAGATGCCTGACGCTGCAACTGATCGAAACGCGCCGCTATCTCCTCTGCCTGCTGCATGATGGTCGTCTCCCTAGCAGATGCCTCTGCTGACCGCTGATCCTGCACCTGCTGGGCTCGCGTCTGCTGCTCAGAAAGATTAGACAACTTCCAACTCGATTCTTGAAGTTGCTGCCTCAGCGATCTCGATTCACTCTGAGCGGTGTTCAACTCCTGTTGGACTGAATCAAGCCTCTTCACTGCTCCGTCCGAGATGCTCATCTGCCTCCTCAATGCAGTCTCCAACTGCTCTAATCGAGACTGGAAGTCCTTCTGATCCTCCAAACGGGCTCTTTGGAGCTCCTCCATCATACGAACGGCCTCTGAACTGCGTGCCGCGGAACTATGAGCGATACTGCGCGTCTCCACCTGATCCTGATGCAACGTCTGCATCCCTGTCTGAACCTCTGTTAACGTCCTGTTTGCTCCCTCTTCTAGCTCCTGAGTCCTCTGCAGTGCTGTAGCGCTCACAAAGGTCGCCTGTTGGGCCTGCTGGCCCGCCGCAGCGCTCTGCTGGACAGCAGCTATGCTGGCTCGAGTAGCCTCATGAGCCTGCTGTCCTGCCACAACACTCTGCTGAGCTGCCTGGATGGCAGTCTGCTCCGCTACTGCTGAAGCTGCTGTCGATACTGGTCCCTGCTGACTGAAAGAAGGTGATGGCCCAACAGTACTCGATGAAGCTACAGGTGGATGAACGGATCCTGTAGAACACACGTCGACATCCATGTCGCTCCGTCCATTCCGTGCCTCACGAGAGTCTGCCATCTCTCTCCTCTGGCTACAACAGTGATGAAAACTCTCGCTCTCGGCTCAGAAATGCCTCAAGCGGTCGAACAGTGGGTAGACTGGATACTGACGGTACTGGGTCTTCCTGTAGTTGTAGACTGGGAGCTATCGGAACTCCCCAATCTCAGGATCCCCTGAGACGTAGTCCTTAATAGACACGGTTCCCCCCTCACTGGCTACAGTACTAGGATTCCAAGGAGAATCCTAATGCTGCGGCAATCGCCCCTTGCCTGGGGCAGGGAAGAACTGTGGGTGGCCTAGTGCCTTACCAGCCGGGGATCGCGACGGCCCCTGGGTCACACCCTATTGGTGAAGGCTGGCCCACTTCTAGAACGTTCCTAAGGTCTACCAACCCTCAAAACGGGTTGGGTCCACGGCTGGGGGGAACACAGTCCCTTTG